>CM029022.1:71977185-72177185 GCA_016801055.1 Panax notoginseng
ATTTTTGGTACGCAATGGATCGCAGGATGATGACTTGTATCACGAAGCAAGAGCACTATGAAGCGGTGTAACGTAGAATGTCCTTGTAGGTTGCGAGAAAAACAATAAGATGATAAATAAGTTATGATGAAAGTTGATAAGATGTAAATCCTAATTTTTGAAATAAATAAAGGGATATGATGAGGTAATTCTGGAATTTTATTATATATGATGTAGTAGCAGGGAGGCTATTTTTGTTATGTTTTAGAGCAAAAAATGAATAAAGAATCATTGTTTATTAAGATATATTATGTGTTATCTAAAAGTGGTTGAGATAAGTTTAAATGTTTTAATACGTGAATGAATGATGATCTAATAGCGATGAGGGTACACCAAGGGCAATAATTACTCGATGAGGTACACCAAAGGCGATAATTAGCGATGAGGGTACAATTTCTATAATAAGCACTTTACATCTCTTCTTGCTAAATACAGGGTTAAACATAAAGTTGCTACAACCTATCATCCCCAAACCAGTAGCCAAGCTAGGATGTCAAATCGAGAGGTCAAACTAATTTTGGAAAAAGTTATGAATCCATCTCGTAAGGATTGGGCAATGAAGTTAGACGATGCTTTATAGGCATATCGAATGACATATAAGAATCCCATCGGAATGTCACCATACAGAATGGTTTATGGAAAAGCATGTCATTTACTAGTGGAGCTTGAAAATAATGCATATTATGCTATTCGAAAATTAAATTTTGATCTACAAGCATCAGGCGAGAAAAGGTTGCTTCAATTGAATGAGATAGAGGAATTTCTGCATCAAGCATACGAGAATGCCAAACTCTACAAAGAAAAAGTTAAGAAGTGGCATGACAAATGGATCCTTGATCAAAAATTTGAACCAGATGAAGCTGTATTGTTGTTCAACTTCAGACTGTGGTTGTTTCCCGAAAAGTTAAAATCCAGATGGTCTGGACCATTTGTGGTTACATCTATAGCTCCACAGGGAGTCGTTGAGGTTGAAGAACCCAATTGAAAGCTTACGTTTAAGGTCAATGATCAGATACTGAAACACTACTGGGGTGGTGACATCGATTGACGTCCGACCTCAATCGATCTAGCTGATACTTGAGAACTGCATGAAACTCGGGCTAACAACTATAAACCAAGCACTATTGGGAGGCAGCCCAAAAATGTTTGTTTAATGCAGTCAATTTCAATTTTAATTTTATTTTTAATTTATAAAGTAGTCTATAGTATTATTGTTACAATGTTACTTGTTACCTTAAGCTTCTACTTAATCTGTGTGGTTCAATTGAAGAGCGGTACAGGAAAATAAAGAGTCGAGGATAATGCATGAAAAGACAAATGAAGGTTTTTTTAATTGAGCAGGAGCAGCCATAACGCCCTGACAATGTAAAGGTATAGTAATCCAACGCCCCGATACTGGAGAGTTAAATGACTAAGGCTGCCTAGCGCCCCGATGCTCAAAGTAAAGGGAATCTCAGTGCCTTGGTGTTGCAACCTCTCCAAACGTACTGATCACTAGTGCCCCAGTGCTATTTGAAAGCCAAATTCCAGCACCCCGGTGCTGGGCCTAGGTATTAGAAAAAAAATCCTCTTTTATTCGGGTCAGGTAAGTTTTTCCCTCTATTTTTCGATCTCGAACTCCTCCCAACTCTCGCTCTCCTATTCTCATTTAACTACACGTCTTAATCCCTTGCCCACGTCCAGTAAACACTTAATTCTTCAACCAAAGGTTAGTGATTGTACGAGTTAAGCAAAGAAACTAAACAACACACATCAATTTTCTCTCTCTCATGTGTTTTGTTCTCTCCAAACAAAGGTTGCAACGATGACTTTAAAGAGACAGCGAGTTGAGCGGTCTGCCTCCTCCCCAACCAAACCATTCCACAAAAAGTGGTTCGTTAGCGCCGAGGCTTAAGAGAGATATAACAGAATGACACAACAAACTTTAATTTTGGAAAGGGGTTTGAGGTCGGATAACACCAAAGATGAAGAGATAGCTGTCATGATAGTAGAGAGGGACTGGTTTGACTTTATAGAACGACATAATCCGGCAATTATTGCATTGGTAATGGAATTTTATGCAAATGTTAAGGAGAATTACCATTTTAGGGTGTCAATGCAATGAAAAACAGTTGAGTTTGGCAGCACAGACATCAACAAATATTATAGTTTTCCAGAAATGGGTTTTATCAACCAGTACTCGACGATCGTGAGTCAAGGACCTGATTATACGCAACTCATTCAGGAATTGTGCCAACCAGACACAACATGGAAAACTCAAAAGCGCGAAAGCATGTCCTTTCCACAGTCACACCTTAGCCGGTATGGAAAGGCTTGGTATGCTTTCCTATGTGCCAAGTTAATGCCAAGTACTCACGTCAGCGATGTGACTAAGGAGAGGGCGGTGCTGCTTTATTGCCTTCTCGGACGAAAATAAATGGATGTAGGCATGATCATTCGGAACTCAATTTTGCATTCTGCTGAGGGCGGTACAACAGGTGGACTGCCCCACCCCTCCCTCATTTGCGCTCTATATGACCAAGCAGGGTAAAATGGAAGTTATATAAGATGATTATGAAACTGATGCCACTGCTGGACCATAATATGACCATGAGGTACAAAGTTCGGGGTGGTGGCGAGTCTCATCCGCAGGGATTGGGATTGATTATTGCACAGTCTGGGCCTCACCAGGATTCGACTCCCATGGCCACCGGTTCTTACCCTATTGCGCTTCATCATGTTGTTTCTGAAGAAGTTGAGCAAGAGGTGAATGGATGGATGTACCGGTTGGAGGTTCAAAATGTTCTCTTAGTTGGCCGTTAAGAAGTAAAATTCTCCTATAACGTCAGTTTCAATAATGCATTGGTAGACATGTTTGCAAGATTGAATCCTGCTGTGGATCTTAGCCAGTTCCCTATGGCACCTACATTGCATGTGTTTCCCCCATCCGACCAAAAAGAGGAGAGCGATGAGGAGGTCGATCGCGACGATTGACCAAATCATGGAAGTCCTCAGTTTCT
Source organism: Panax notoginseng (assembly GCA_016801055.1). Classification (NCBI taxonomy): domain Eukaryota; kingdom Viridiplantae; phylum Streptophyta; class Magnoliopsida; order Apiales; family Araliaceae; genus Panax; species Panax notoginseng. Next base: position 71,980,224 of record CM029022.1, read on the forward strand.
AAATTCTTTATCTTTCGCATAAGGACATTACTTTCTTTAAGTTTTGGTGTGTTTTTCATTGTTTTCATGTTCACAGTATGATAATTATGCATTTAGGTTATGTTGATATCTAGTATTATGATTATTTGTTAGTTTTGCATTATGTTGGCATATATATAGTTGAACTTGAGCGTAATGAGATGTTAAAACCTTGATGATGGCCAATGATAAGAAAGAGTGAATTGAGTAATAACTCGAGTGAATGGGATAATGAAGGCTTAGTTCACTCTTGAATATCGTCAGTTTGCTTTGTAAAAATAGAACCCTTTTTAATTTGCACATGACAGTATGTTGATTTGGTTCCGAGTTTAATTGAACTTAATGAATGCAGGGCTTCAGAAAGATAAGAAAAACCTCTATAGCTTAGTGTATCTAGTATTTCGGTAATTATTTATTAAAAAAAATAATTGAAAAAAGAAAGAAAAATATAATTATTGAATAAACTTAACTAGTTGTCTTTGTGGCATCTGTTACTCGAACAAGTAAGTCCTTAGGAGTGTCTCTATACTTAGTGCCCTAAAATCAAATGGTTTGGGAGTCATTAGTCGAAAGTTTGCTACATGGGTAACTTCTAAAAACCTAATAAAGATTAACATTGCACAAGTCAAGAAATAAATAAATTTAAAAAAAATTGAGATAGAGCATAAAACGCACTCGTTCTTATATGTGGAGTATATTTCTTTGAGCTTTGTAGTTGTTGAGTTTGTTTTACCTGTGACTAGATTGATATATGGAAGCACACACACATTGTGGGTTGGAAATAAGGTGAGTTTGTGATATTTCATGTTTTAACTAATGCTTGATTTTTAACATTTATTTGAGTTATGATTAAGGATCTTTGAGGCTATCGAAGGTTATCAATGTTGATTCATGCTTGAGTTGGTAGAATCATGTTAGTTAGTGCATTCATGTTTTGTTGTGTTTATTTGCATTGCTTGAGTACAAGAAATTGTTTAAGTTTGGGGGTATTTGATGAGTGATTAATATACCCATGAATTGAGTATTTTTGGGCTTAATGTATTGTTTTTTTTGAGTATTTTAGGAAATTTTTACCTATTTAGTTGTTATTTTGCAAGTTAGGGCAAAGCAGGGGTAAAACAAGACTTTTTTGGCTTAAAGGGGCATTTTGGTAATTTCTAGCACTATAACGCCGAGGCACTGCTCCACGAAAAAATCCAGCGCCAGGGCGCTGGAGGACAGAAGGGTTTGGACAAATATTTGCATAGCTAGGGATTCTAAGGCAAATTTCTAGTCAAAAATAGATTTTATTGGAAGTTGACTTGGAGAAGACCTAAAGATATAAAAGGAAGAGAGATTTTTATTAAGAGACATGGAGATTGACTTGGATAGCTGGAGATAGAGATTGAAGGTTTGCAAAACATCATAGGCATTTCAGGCTGGAGGATTGAAGATTGAAGATTGAAAAACATCTACTAAGTTTTTTCTTTTCTTCCTTATTCAGTTTTGTAATTTATTTGTGATGGCTTGTTTGGGATTTTTGGTTTTAATTTTCTGCATGAACTAAATTTATAAGTAAGACTGCAATTGAACATTTTATACTTATGAATTGATTATCTATTGAAGTCTAATTATTTATTCAAATTGAGTTGACTATCGTATTTTATGCTTATTTATTAATTGTCTGGTCAACAATTAGCGTGATACACTAGATGAATTTGGGAGATGAAATCTAGGGTTAGATCTAAATATGATAACATGTATTTTTAATTATTTGCATGAGATGAATGATTAGGGTTGTGAATTGAATATGGATATCACTTTTCACTGCATGTAACTATTGGAAATTAATACTTAATTAATTTGATTCTTTTGTTTTGAATAGGAATATAGCAAGATTTATTGAATTAAATATTTTTATTTGTACCTTAGAAAAGGGCTTATAAATAATTATGAATTCATGTTAACAACTCAAGTGAATTTAATAATTGGATAAATTGGATAACTGATTTATACTGTATAATTGGGAATATTGTAGTTTTAAGCTTTTACATCTGAATTTCAATCTTTGTGTTAGATTTATTCTTAGTTAATTTAAATATTTTTAATTAATATTCATAAATTTTGACAGTTTAAATAAAATTGAATTGATATAAAACTAGTAGTTGGGATATATTAGATATAGATTCATGTGAGTGCATGGGTTCGACACTCGCTTATCACTTTATTACTTGTTGATCGTGTATACTTGCACATAATTGTCTGTACCTAAATTTGGACAACAAGGTGCTTCATCTCCGTCACTTCATAGGTGAGCTTGACATCCTTCACTCTTGTGAGAATGACTCCATCAACACATGAGCCATTAAGATAGAACTCTTCAATCCTTTTGGTGAAGATCTTTGAGCTTGTGCTCAAAGCCTCATAAAATCCCTTCTTTTTCACAAGGGCTAGCACAACTCAATATTGGGCATCTACTCCTTCAAATTCCTCAAAACAAAGTTAATTTCTACAGATGACTTAGTAGGTCGACATCTTCTAAGGTATTGATTTGGTCTAGAAAAGAACAAAATGTGTCTAAGTTTGTAGATTTTAGAAAACTAGGGCTTGAGATAGAGAGAAAATTTGAATGTTAGAAATCTCATAACAAATGAATAAGAAAGGTCAAATTAAAATTTTGAAATATATAAATGTACTTCCCTCTATTTCTGCTGAATGAGACACGTTTTGGGCGATTATTGGGGAAATGTTACGTCTTAACTGCCATTTACAACTGTTGTGTAGTTATTTCTTTATCTTATTCGCTTGATCTGGATTTGACATACACACACTGTAACTTTTCCTTTATCTACCCAGCGATATGATTGATATCGTAGAGCTTCCTTTTGTAAGGCATTTTTACTCTACGATACATCTCTACTCTGCGACGCACTTTACGAACTTTGTTTTCCTTAACTGTTATACGATTTCTTCCTGCAAAGTTAGTTTTCTCCGGAGCATAATATTAAGGATGTAAACTTAACATTCATAATTCACTTATTAAATCTGGATTCATCTAGTGGTTTGGTAAAAACATCAGCTAATTGATTTTCAGTAGAGATGAAATGCAAAGATATAATTCCATTTTCAATATGATCTCTAATAAAATGGTATCCGATGTCTATATGTTTAGTCCTAGAATGCATGACATGATTATGAGTTATGACAATAGTATTAGTATTATCATAGTATATGGGGATATACTTAAACTCAAATTCATAGTCAGCTAGCTCATTCTTCATCCAAAGAATTTGAGCATAGCAGCTGCCAACAACAATATACTCAACTTCTGTAGTTGAAGTTGATAATGAGTTTTGCTTTTTGGTGAACCATGATGCTAGTTTGTTCCCAAGCAATTGGCATGTACCACTAGTGTTTTTTCTGTCTATTTTGCATCCTACAAATCAACATATGAATATCTAATTAGATCAAAGGGTGACTCCTTGGGATACCACTGTGACGCCCCCAAAATAGGTATACACAACCCATTCTGAGTCGCCAGATATATGGTACATAACTCAAATACAAACTTCATTTATACAACTGTCGTGCAAAATACGACAACACAATAGCTGAGTTTTAACACGAATAGTGTCTCGTAGACAATATCCAAACTCAAAAGAAGTCCTCATTACAATTATTATCACACTATTTCATAGAATAGTGAGGACTACTATAGCCACCATCTTGGACCATCACTCCATTCCCCGACTAGTCCCAGCTATATTCTCATTTTCTGAAGGGAACAATGAAAGCAAATGGTGAGCTCAACTAGCCCAGTAAAAAATATTATGACTAAGATAATGCAGAATAAATTATTGTTCGCCTTCAACAGTGTTAAACTGATAGAATATAATAGACAACAAGTTTAACTGTAGCAGAATAAACAATCCATTAGAAGAGTCAAGTAGAGCATGATATCTACTATCTTCTATGATTTAAAAAGTTTATCATCAATTTTATCGCTATAACATAGCTCAATAAATAATCCACATCATCGAATTATCCATGCACTACGGGACAAGGATATTCGTTAGTATCACATCCATGAATTATCCATCCACTACGGGTCAAGGATATTCATTATTACCACATCCATGAATTATCCATGCACTACGGGCCAAGGATATTTATTATTATCACTAGTGGTCATGATCATGCCGAACAATAATTCATCTTTGCACCATTGGCCGAAGAGAACCCATGGTCAAGATCATACCAACATCTGTCCATCAATGCACTACGGGCCAATGAGGACTTTTACCACATCATATGTAACATTACAGGTCATGATTATACCGATACATAATTCCTGGTCATAATCATACCAATCAACAGTCTTTTTATTCACTACGGGCCAAAGATGACTTTCATCATAATATAAGCATGAGGATGATGACGATAATATAAGCATCAATCAAATGAAATCAATGATAAATATTAAAGATTTTTAATTTATCTAGAGTTTAAAAAATATCAAAATTGTCAACATGATAACTGCTTTGTGGAGTAATATTCGAGAATAATATTCACGTATTAAAAATAATTTGGACGGAAAAAAATCAATTTTTCGTCGTGAATAGTACCCTGGGTGAATAGTACTCGAGTAAATAGTACTCCATGAATAGTACTTCGTGAATAGTGTCGTACATATGAATAGTACCGTACGTATGAATAGTGTCGTACGTATGAATAGTGTCATATGTATGAATAGTACTCTGACATGAAAATATTAAAATTTAACAAGAATGTCTAGAAAAATATTTGTGTGAAACGATACTAGATGAAGCGCAAATTTCAAGGATATTATACTAATTTCAAGGAGTATAGAAGTAATACTTTAACAAAATGAGTGTAGAATTAGGAATATGAAATGAAATAATATTACTTACATACTACAGAATATGGAAGAAAATATTATTTCTTACGAATATTGAATAAAAATAAAATCTCTTACAACTGTTGAATGAAAATAATATTCCTTACGAATATTGAACGAAAATAATATTCCTTACGAATATTGAACGAAAATAAAATTCCTTACGAATACGAAAAATAATATCGTAAGCGAATATGAAATAAATAATAGCATTTACCTTAAAAGGAGAGTATTCCGACTGATATAGCGGAGATATTCTTGAAGAAAAACTTGTACTATTTGCTACACTCAAAGTTTCATTAACTCAAAAGAAATATGCTCAATATTATAGAAGAAGAATTCTCTGATTCTGGTGTGATTTTCTTTTCTAATCTGAACATACTATTTATAAGAGAATGCCAGAATACTATTTAGAAAAATAATCACGGACTGCACAGTAACTTTCAAACGAATTCACGGGCATTCGGTTGAAAATTTTTAATTTTACTATGCTGCACCATGCACACACTATGCAGTACTATGTAAATACTATGCAGTACTATATAGTACTATGCAATAAAATAAAATAAAAATATATTCTATTTTATATATAAAAATTTCTATTTTATTACTATTATAATAATAATAAAAGCAAAATTTATAATATATATATATATATATATATATATATAAACATATATACACGGCACCACCCGTGAATCATTCCCCCCCCCCCCCCGCCACAGCCCCCGCCCCGTGATTATATATATATATATATATATATATATATATATATATATATATATATATATATATATATATATATGGGATATGATCCATAGCAAGTATTTGCTATAGATATAAATTGGGCAAATAGCATCATATCCGTTCATTCCATAAATCAAGGGTGCAGATTAAAAATTAAGTAGTGCCGTACGCCAGACGAACTGGCGTACGTTGAAAATTTTTATACACTTTACGCTACTCTAAGTAGCGGACTAAAGCATTACAACTCTTGACCCAACCATGCTTGTGCTTCATTAATCTCTCTACTAAAAAGCATTACAACTCTTGACCAATTGATTTGAAAACTTTCCCAACCCAAACCCCATTTCACTCCCTCCTTGCCGCTGGCGGAAACTTATCTTTAGCAAGAAGAAACTCAGTATTCCGATAGAACTGGTTTGCCTTTGGTGTCCTCTTTTCTTTCTCCACATTATCATTTACACCTTGACTATTCTCTAACACATATATACTCAGCTGATGCAAAGGCCTAGACTGAAGAGGCCCCATCGCCTCCACCTCTGAGTGAACTCGCTTCCTCTGCCCAACACAATTATCAACATCACTGCCAGCTTTCTGACAGCCGTTTGTCTCAATCTTCCTCACCAAAATCCTCACCAAATCAAGCTCGCCCTGGAGCTTCCTCCGAAACTCTCGCACCTCCTTCTTTGACTTTGAAACCAAATTAATGGTAACACTAATCTCCTGCCTTGGGAACCATAATTTCGTCCCTCCATTCAATGCCTGTATACGATTTAGACTTGAAGAATCATCAGACGCTGCATCAAATCGAGAAAAAACATGTTGTTGTGACGAATTAGCTTCTTCAGAAGCTAGGGTTCCAGTTGCCTAAATTGAAGCACAATGTACGAATAGGGATTGTAGAATAGGGGTATTTTGGAGATTTGGTCCATGGATTGCCTAAATTGAAGCACAATGCTGGTGGGTATGTGTGCGAGGGTTGTGGGGTATCAGGTTCTTGCCCTGTTTTAGGTGTAATGGGAGTTGCAAGCTGGTGAAGGAAGCTCGAGAGATTAATATTCTTGGCCTAACGGAGATTCTAAACTTCAAAGCTTCAAGAGAGAGTAATGAACTTTTGCCTTTTTTTATTTTTCCATAGTCCGCTACTTGGAGTAGCGTAAAGTGTATAAAAATTTTCAACATACGCCAGTTCGTCTGGCGTATGGCACTAGTTAATTTTTAATCTGTACCCTTGATTTATGGAATGAACGGATACGATGCTATTTGCCCAATTTACATCCATAGCAAATACTTGCTATGGATCATATCCCTATATATATATATATATATATATATATATATATATAAAACAAAACTGAGATAACTTTCTACCGATAATTTTAAAAAATGGGTAAGTGGGGGTCCATATAATAAGCCAAATAGATCGGATTTTGGGGCTTTATAGAGTGGTATCAGAGCTGATAGGTTATAAATCTTAGGTATGAGTACCTAAGACTATAATCGTAGAGAGAAGGATAAGAAGATCGTTGAGTTAAACGATTAAGGAAGAAGATCACTACGTGATCATATTGAATTGTAATAACAGTTGTTATGTTAAACGATGGATGATTTATAGCTACTGCTAAAAATGAATGGTACTATGAAGTAGTACGTGAAGAATAACTTTGATTGAGTTGTAAAGGATATCATACGAATTAAAGAAAATTCGTATGAGGTAAAGAGAAAGTAAGAAGTTATAAGATTTCGATTGAGGACTCATTTGATAGCTGAGTAGCATGAATCTCTGAATGGGAAGAGGTTTGTGACTACGTAGTTATTACAGTGATAATCATTGGAATAGTAATGTCGCGCTATCAATATGTAGATGGCGAGAAGGTGAATCTTTTCTCATGTATATACTTGATAGGTAGAGAAGGTTAAGATAGGTGTGAGTTCTTGAAACTCATACTTATGAAAAGTTTGTGACTCATAGTTATATGCTATATTTCTGAGCCCTAAGCATATAGATAGTCCTTGATTTGTTCTTGGATTACATATTGCGAAGATAAGTTCTTAAACACATATGGTTGTAGAAAGTTCCTAAACACATAAAGTGTGGTAAGTTGATGGACTATACTAAGGTATAAGAATGTTTACACTGAAAATGAAGTATTTTCAGTAGACTAAGCATTTAAGGTGCTAGAGAAGATTAAGTATTGTTGCAAGTAAGACAATGAAGGAAGATGGAGAAGAAGCATATTCCAAGTCATCTAGCTATGCTAGATTTCGAAGTTTATTGAGATCGTGTTGATATGTACATTTTGAAAAGGAAAGGATTGGTTCAAATTTTTGTAAACCAATAGATTTTAAAAGAACTATTCTTTATATGTATATGCTAATTATTTCGACTAGACAGAAATTTATTTGAAATATCAAAATAAATTTTATATCATCAGTGCATTAGATGCAAGGATGGTAAAAAGATGGAGTTATTAATGCAATTGAACCTAGTGTTGGATGTGATCTTAGGATCAACAACCCGCTATGGTATGATGTGTAATGACAAAGTCATAAACTGACGAAGTCCTCAACGTTCTGGGAGACAGTACGATATCATAATGTCATAAAACATTTTGAAGTTATGATTAAAATAATTTAAAGAGTAGTCAATGTCAATTGATTTGACTAGACGAATGTTTCAGCGTATGTTCAATTTATTAGTATGGTCTAAGCTATTTGATTTGGATAGACATATGGTATGTCATGTTACACGAAAATCGAGCTTTCTTTGAGAAGTTGTGCCAAACTAAATTATTTTGGTAGGGAATCTGATGAATAAGTCTAAGGTGAACATATCCCGAAATGGGGTTATACGATGGGTTGATCACCTACGTATGAAAGAGGTAGTTTACTTTTTTGGTGATTATAAACTGACCGTTATAGAAGGGTTTACGGTGAAATATTGTTAAACCTAGTCAGAGTTTATGGTTGATTTAACCCCTCAGCAATAATGTGAAATGTTTTAAAGGAATCTTTATATTCCTATTTATTCGTTCTACTTCATAATTTTTAAGTTATGAAGATTAGAAAATGTTTGAAAGATAAGAACTTCTTCGAAGAGAAGTTAAGAGAATAGTAAGCTAAAATTTCGAGGACTAAATTATGTGAAGAAGGGGTGAATGTGATGACCCGGGTATGGGTGTGGTTTTAAAAAATTCTGAGTACGAAATTTTTATAAGGGGGGAAGAATGTGACAACCCGGAAAAATCGGATTGTCCAGAATTTGAGATTTAAGAATTAGTTATTAATAAAATGAATTTTTATTAATAATATTTTGTGCTATGTGTTTATTAATCGTTCTAGAACCTAGGATGATTATAAAATAGGAGGATTCTAGCTACGAGCTGGACTGAACGATTAAGAATTTTCAAGACGAAAATAAAAAAATTTCGGGAATAAAAATATTTCTGAGAAAAAGACGAAATATGTACTATTCACCCGACGAAACTTAAGGGTTAAGGTTTGAAGAACCTAAGCCTTTCCGAGAGTTCGATATGTCGAAATGACATTCCGTCGAAAGATTTGACGATAATATATCGTAAAAAGTTAAGTAAGTCGATAAAATTTTTCTCAAAAAATGTGCTGAAATTGGACGAAATAAAAACGACAAAAATTACTGTTATGTACTTTTTATTCGTTTAACTACATTAAGAGAAAACGTGAAGGAAAACGCTTATCGTCAAAAAGTATTTTTTAGTTTTTTGGAGTTCTGAAAAATACGTAAATTAAATCTGTAAATGAAAGACGAAATATCCAAAAATATTTGGATTCCGAGAATCGCAGTTTTTAAAACTATCGGACGAATTTTGCAAGACGGAAGCACGAAGCTTCCAAGAGAAGCTTCGTGAATACTAAGGAGGTTAAGTAAGGAGGTGGGAATAGTAATTTGGGGAAAAAATGAATAAAACGCCCCTAACCTTGGTTTTCTATATAAGAGAAGCTTAAGCTCAATTGTTGGTTAATGAAAAATTTACCAACACTTGAGAGAGAGAGAGAGAGAGAGAGAGAGAGAGAAGTCGTATGAGATGAGAAAGGAAGAGGAAAAGCTAGCCTGAATGCAAACTTTGTCCAACAGAAGGAGATTAAAGAAGAAAGGTAATCCAAAACTTAACTTCTAAGTAATTTTTCTTTAAGTATTCTATGTTAAAAACATAGCTTAATGAGAATAAAAGTAAGAGATGTTAAGAATGATTTCATATGGTTGAAATCATGAGAAGAAGAAGAAATAAGAATTAAAAGTTTATTTTCTAAATTTCTTAAGGAAGTATAAGATTCGTAATGAATTTGAACGATCTGAATGAATCATATGAAAGATTCAATGAAATTAGTAAGGAATGGTGTTTTATAACATCAAATTCCAAGAAAAAGTGAAATTGTGATCATAATATGGATTAAAAATGAAGAACGAACGAAGAACGAGAAGAACACGCGAAGAACACGAAGAACGTTGTTGATGGACAAATTTAAAACCATCGTAGTATAACTTATTGTTGATGGACAAGTTTAAAACTATCGTGTATAAGTTAGTTGCTTATTGCTTGGTTAGGAACGGTAGAAACGTTCATGAAGAACGGATTAAACTTAGCTATAACGAAGTTATGGTGAAAATTTTGTAAAAGACGAACGAGAAGTAAAAAGTATGTAAATGAACCCGAATGTGTAGGGTTTCATAAGAATGTAAGAGAATGTAGAAAACGTGAGTCGTGGACTTAAGAACGAACGAGTTCCGAGTTCGGATAACCGAATTACGAACGAACGAACAAAGAACGTTAATAACGTAAAACAAACGAAGGATGAAATTTAAGCCAGTTGAATGGCATGTTAACTGATTCAGAATGAATTTCTATCCAATGGAAATTGAAGTACATAGGATAAGGGAGAGAATGGCTTTGGAACGATCTCGTTCCGAGTTACAATGAATAAGTTATGAGATTGTGAAGTAAGCTTCTCAAACTTGATTCAAGACTTAGAAAATTTTTAGAAATTTTAAGCATGGCGCCGCAGCGCCAGTTAAGCCTTGGGAGGCGGCACCGCAGCACCAAACTAGGAAGTTCAACACTGGTAAGTGGTACCGCAGCGCGAGAGTTAGAGAAGGATTTGGCACCGCAGCGCCAGACCAGGGAAGAAGGTACTAGAGACTCGCGCCGCAGCGCGAGGAAGAGAGAAGGAACCGGTGCCGCAGTGCCGGTGCAGGGTAAGTCCCAGTAAAGAGTTTTTAACTGCTCAACTCCTGGGGGAAGTGTACGAAAAGATAATGAACATTTAGTTCACATAATGTAACACCTAAACAAGTGATTTAAACCTTTAGTAAAGGTTGAATGGAAAGATTAAATGGAATTAAAAGACAAAGAATGTAAACGCAAATTACGTAACCGATATCCGGGGACCGTAGTTGAGATAAAACAAACGTGTGGGATTACTATGACTGTGATTCCTTAGACGTTGAGAGATGAGGGTTGAGTGTATGTGAATAGTAAATGGGTAGAACTTACACACAGTGTATGGTTTGACAGTAAGGTAATGAAGATCAATGATTAAACCTGTGAACGGTGAAAAAACTGAATTAAAGGCAATGATGTACAATGTTAAGAAGCTGAGTTAATAGTTATAACTTGGATGACGATCTGAGTCAAATGAACCAAACATTATAAGATATGAATAAGTTAATGTAAAATGATTAACGATAAGGAATGAATCTTGAGGTATGGCAGTTAGTTGCCAGAAAGCTATGAGGATAAGGAAGCAACTTAACTAACATTATAGTTTTAATGGTTCGGATAAGTTAAGCTAAGTTTGGGTTGTGGTACAATCGTAATCTTTGATGGTTGACATATGTGAGCTGGGCTAAATAATTTCTTCAGAGAGCGGAGATATATACGAAACTGGCAACCGATCTAACTCGCTGTGAAAGACAGTGTAGATGAGATAGGAACTTGTTTGTTGGTTATTTGTGAGAAACCACTCAGAATACCATATGGACTACTAGCAAAGATGCGATGTGTGCTGAGTCCTTGAAGAGTTATAAGAAGAAGATAAGAATGTAAATCATCAAAGATGATGATCATATGAGTAAGACATCCTCGTATGTCGTAACGCCGTAAAACGATAAATAAAGTTGGTCGCGTAAACTTAGATTACAAGAACGCGAACCCTAAGAAGTAAAGTTAAGTAAACCAATGCATAAGTCAAGTATATGACTAATTGGTGTATGTGCTATTTCCTTATGTGTTATATAGGGTTTATAATGAGAAGCTCAGCGTAAACTTTAAGTTGTAGCTGTGCATAAGGCAAGTTCCCTAACTTCATTTATATTTTAAATAAATGCTAGTTTCTTAAACTTCTCAGATGTTGAACATGAGAAGTTTTATCTATGTGCATATATGCAATATATGTTCAAAGTGGTAGAATATATGAGGCCTTGTGCCACAATTTTAACACTTCTGTGTTTCTATGAGATGAACTGTTCTGTGACTGAACTGTTCAATATTACAATGTTATGTTTATACATGAACCGTTATTGTTAACTCTGTGCTATTGATTCTAGCCAGACAAATTGTGCATGGAAAAGGTAGAAGAATGAAAGTATTTCAAAGTGAATGTGACTAATGTTTTAAAATGATAGAAATCAAGATTATTCCTATTATTCAAGCTACTTCATAACCTTTGTTCTATTATTGAAGTTTTAGAAGAATGTTTAAATTCTTGAAGTTGTTTATTCAACTGCTATGACTTCTTGGACAATAAATAAAAATATTTTCAGCGAACGATGTTAGAAAGAACTTAAGGATCCCGTAAAGATCAAGCTGATTGACATCCAAATGAAGTGTCATTCAGTATATGAAGGAGCGTGAAGATCAAGCCAAAACTTGTAATGTAGAATAGTTTAATTAAACTATAGACTAGTTTAATGAACTGTTATGTATCTTTGGTTGCGGATGAAAGTCACTCTTGTAAGATGTAAAGAATAATATAACTATCATTATTTGTAATGAATGAGGTTATAAGGTATTAAAACCTGGAATTTGAGAATGTATGTTGTTATATTTAGCTATATAATGATGTATGTTTGGAAAGAAGTGGGACCATGATGTACGAAATCTGGATGTGAAAATAGACCGAATTTTGGGGTGTTACAGAGTGGTATCAGAGTTGATAGGTTATAAATCTTAGGTGTGAGTACCTAAGACTATAATCGTAGAGAGAAGGATAAGAAGATCGTTGAGTTAAACGATTAAGGAAGAAGATCACTACGTGATCATATTGAATCATAATAACAGCTGTTCTGTTAAATAATGGATGATTTATAGCTAACGCTATAAATGAATGGTACTATGAAGTAGTACGGGAAGACTAACTCAGATTGAGTTGTAAAGGATATCATATGAATTAAAGAAAATTCGTATTAGGTAAAGAGAAAGTAAGATGTTATAAGATTTCTATTGAGGACTCATGTGATAGCTTAGTAGTACGAACCTTTGAATGGGAAGGGGTTTGTGACTACTTAGTTATTACAGTGATAATCATTGGAATAGTAATGTCGCGCTATCAATATGTATATGGTGAGAAGGTGAATCTTTTCTCATGTATATACTTGATAGGTAGAGAAGGTTAAGATAGGTGCGAGTTCTTGAAACTCATACTTATGAAAAGTTTGTGACTCATAGTTATATGTTATGTTTCTGAGCCCTAAGCATATGGATAGTCCTTGATTTGTTCTTGGATTACATATTGCGAAGATAAGTTCTTAAACACATATGGTTGTGGAAAGTTCCTAAACATATAAAGTGTGATAAGTTGATGGACTATACTAAGGTATAGAAATGTTTACATTGAAAATGAAGTATTTTCAGTAGACTTAGCATTGAATGTGCTAGAGAAGATTAAGTATTGTCGCAAATAAGACAATGAAGGGAGATAGAAAAGAAGCATATTCCAAGTCATCTAGCTATGCTAGATTTTGAAGTTTATTAAGATCGTGCTGATATGTACATTTTGAAAAGGAAAGGATTGGTTCAAATTTTTGTGAACCAATAGATTTTAAAAGAATTATTCTTTATATGTTTATGCTAATTATTTTGGCTAGACAGAAATTTACTTGAAATATCAAAATAAATTTTATATCATCAATGCATTTGATGCAAGGATGGTAAAAAGATGGAGTTATTAATGCAATTGAACCTAGTGTTGGATGTGATCTTAGGATCAACAACCCGCTATGGTATGATGTATAATGACAAAGTCATAAACTGACGAAGTCCTCAACGTTCTGGGAGACAGTACAGTATCATGACGTCATAAAACGTTTTGAAGTTATGATTAAAAGAATTTAAAAAGTAGTCGATGTCAATTGATTTGACTAGACGAATGTTTCAGTTGATATCTAATTTATTAGTATGGTCTAAGCTATTTGATTTGGCTAGACAAATGGTATGTCATGTTATGTAAGACCCCAACTTTTTCATAAATAAAATTGAATTTCCTCTAATTATTATTTTGAATAATAAGGTGTTAATTTGATATAATATTTTGGTTATGGGTGAAATTTGCAAATTTTGTAAAATAAGCAAGTGGTCATAAAATATTCATTGTTGTTGGGAAATATTCGTTTAGTCATGGAATATTCTTGTTATCGGGGAATATTCGTACGATGGCGCAGCCATTTGTGGGCCCCATAACGAAAAAAGGTCGGATGAAGGCAAGTTTGAGTTTTTATAAATATCGGCGTAGTTGTTACCGTTAACACTGTTGAAATACCCGGTGGTTAAAGTACAATAATACGCTTGGTTGCACAGTAGCACACGGTATTGCACAGTATTGTTGGATTATTGATTCTTACGTAAGAAGACTATAACGTCCACGAATTTGAAACTCCTTATTTAATTTAATATATGATTTAATTTTTAATGAGTTAGTTTTGTGAGGTTATTTAAACCTTATGTGGTTATGTGGATTTATGAAATGATTAAAGGGAGTCACTAATAGTTTATTTAAATTAGTGGACTAGCCCTAAGAATTTAATATCAAAATTTGATAGGATTATTAATAAGTAAATATTTAATTTATTTGAATATAGTGGCAGGATGTGAATATATTGCTTAATTTCAATTATTAGTAATTAATTGATAATATGTTAATTAATAATTATTATAAATAAATAATAATTAATGAGTAAGAGATTAATAAATATAATATGATTATATTTACTTGATAAATTTGTGCAATCTAGTAAACCTTGTTACATAGTAGTTAATTGTATATTTTATATTGTACAAGGTGACACATTAATATGTCTATATATTATAGGTATAGACTATATAGTAAGAGTTATTGCATTTATGTGAGTACTTAAATAATTCCCAACTTTCCATTATGTTGTACCATTAACATATTTATATTACATTTTGGAAATTATAGTAACCAACCCAAGCTTGATTGCTGAGATTTAATCCTTGTCCCAAATTAGAAGTCTCACCTATTAGTTACGTATTAGGCCAATGGCCTATTCCCTACCATTGCGTGAAGTCCAGCTAGAACCAAAAGGCTATTATAGCCATGATCATGAGCTGAGAGATGGGAAGAGGGAGTTGGTGATCTCTTTCCACCAAACTCTCTCAATCCAATGAATTCTTCTTCCATCCCTTGGTTTGATTTCTTGGTGAATGGCTTAGCATGGATAATAAACTTTCTATAAATTGAACACTTCTCTTTCTCATTCCTTGTTGCTGAGTTTTTTCTAAGGAGTGCATTAGTGAGTGTTACTTGCTGAGCTATTAGGGAGTATTATCAGAGGAGAGAGGGAAATCAATTCAGACTTCAAAGAGGTATAAAATCTAAGTTTTGTTCTTAATTCAAGTTTTGGAAAATTCTTGCAATTCTCTAGAATTCTCTGATAATTGATATAGATTAGCATGTCTCTGTGTTGTTTAAGTTGGTTTGAATGCTATAAAGTACTGCAGCTGGTCTGGGTATAAAATTAGCAATACATGTGCTAAGGCTCTACAGAAGCAGAGCCATTTATTTTTGCCTCTGAACGAAGTGGCGCGGCCGCGCCACTTTTATAGCTTGTTACCGCGCGGCCGCGCGGGGGTGTTTTCTTGGATACTGCTTTAATGACTCAGTGAGAGGATGAGCATGCTACTTTGATTATTATATGCTTATAAACAACCTTAACACATGTGTTGAGGATGTTATGTATATAGGAGTCATGCTAGCTTGTTTTGGTTGGGATATTAAAAGAAAACTTGAAGAGTTGGGAAATAGTTTTGATAAACTTTTTGCAAAACTTATTCTAACCTTGGATGCGAGTGTGTTACGTTCTGATATGTCTTGACTTATATCAATATGTTGGTTATATGGTTAAAGGTAATATAAGATATTCAAGCATGATTAAAAAGAGAAATTTCAAGAAAAAGGACTATATTGGCTATGTATAAGCGAACCATTTATACACTAAGTTTTGAACTTAAAAATATATTCATGTGATCTATTATGTGATTACGAAAGCATGATGTAGACTATGTAAACCCATTTTTGTATGCTTGAAGAAGTTTTACTAATAGAGACTTAAAGTTTCGAAAATGAACTTGTTAAACTATAAGTTGAGAACTTGTAAGTATACTTTTGATATCTAACATATGAATGTATAGTTGAGACCAAAGGGCCATGTAGCATGTGTATAATGACTAGACATGATCGACCTTGTTAGCTTAACATATGAAGTCTTGAGTAAATGAAAAACTAATAATGACCTATGATATGTTTGATGAAGGGTTAAAATTAGTTATTCATATAATAACATGTGTGTTATGTATGATTTGTCCATTTATGTGCATGGCATATGTGTACTGGCTTACTGCAAAAGCAGCCCTGTCTTGGTTTGCACCAGGAGTAGCGCGGTCGTGCGTCTCCTTAGTACAAATCAGGCGCGGCAGCGCCAGTCTGCAGTGAGGTCTGAGTTCTGTAAATAAATTAAGAACGGATGCATGCTTATATGATTACTCTAATCTGTAATACATATCCAGTATAGTAGTCATGTGTTAGTAAGCATGTTATTGAAATATTCTATGATTAATTAGTGTTTGCGACTTTAAAGTCAATAGTGATTTCAACTATGACATAGTGTGTTAGAAAACTAATCGGGTAATGTAATGACACATGTATAGAAGAATGCTATGTGATGATTTGATTCTTGTAAGTGTAGACTCATATTAGTTTACACATACTAATTGGAAAGACCGACTTGTTAATGTTAGGTCGTTTCAACGCAAGTTAATTAAAGCTAGATTTATATTGTAGCTGAGCAAACAGGCAAGTATCCTACACCCTTGCATTACTTTATTCAACGCATATCGTAAGCAAGTTCCCTAAACTTGCTCCAATTACTTTTATTGAGCAAGTATCTGAACACTATTTTATTGTATTGCAAGTTCCTAAACTCTTATTCGTTTACTTGAGCAAGTATTCTAAACCCTTGTATTACTTTATTCGACGCATATCGTAACCAAGTTTCCTAAACTTACTCAAATTATTATATTGAGCAAGTATCCGAACACTATTTTATTGTGTTGCAAGTTCCTAGCTTACACAACTTTATTTGTTGTGAAAGTTTCTTATCCTTCTCATATTGTATTGAGAATGTTATTGTTGAATTAAAAGTTATTCATTTAAGCTTGAATCTTATTTCCAAGCATGCTATTAAGTGGGTTAATTACCTTACAATTATTCCACATCAATATTATTGATATTCGCACTTGGTGCACTTGAGTTCGTACAGTCTTGGACTTGTACATCATTTAAAGTTCTATAATTCTTGAACTGTGTCAGATAGAGTCTGAACCTTTGTTCGGTCAGACAAGTGTATGAAGTTTTATAAAAGCTATCCAAACCAATTGATGGTAAGGATTCTTAGATTGAAAGAACACCTCTTCTATGATAGGGGAGTACCCCAGGTATCTATTACATAATACAAAGAACATATTTAAATGTTATGTATATACTAGGTGTACGCGAGGATGATCCCCTCAAGTACTTATTCTGTAGCCAGTAACCAAAGGGTCAATTAGCGATTGATTTCATTGGAGTGTTATGGTTCAAAGTCTACTTGACTATCAATTATTCTAAAAGCAAATCATTTCCTTTGCTTCTAATATTCATATTGTTGAATTCATTGACAGATATTTTCCATTCATCATGATATATCTTTATTGTTGCATTTACACTTATTGAGCAAACTTGTTTCTCATCCTTGCTATATCATGAATTATATTGCAGCTAAGCCCAAGACCTCAGGAAAGGACAAGGGTAAAGGAAAGATGTAGAATTGTTGTTAGGAGCAGATTTTACTTTGTGCTTAGTTTAAATTACTGTTATGTAATATGAACCCTAATTACTATTATAGGGTATGTTTGTAAGACTTTTTAAGGTTATCGAATCTTGGGACTAGTAACACATTTTGAATGAACGACATACGTTTATTATTTTTCGCATTTTAGTTATCGTATATTATTTAGAGGTGGATGTTTGTATTTTATCGTGATGACCGGACCGGGGTCAGAGGACCCGGTTTCGGGGGCGTCACAGGTTGGTATCAGTGTCGTATGTTATAAACGTTAGGAATGCAAAACCTAGGTTATAACCTTAGTAGAAAACTCAAGTAGAGTATGTAAGTGATGGGATGAGGAAATCCGTCGAGTTTTATTGTGATATTGAAGTGGTTTATTTAAATCAAAAATAATTGATAGACGTCTTAAACTTCTTAATGCTAATATAGATAGCATATCACATAAAGCTTAATTGTTTCTTCCTTTTCTCAGATCATGCCGCCTAGGAGACTACAGCGGAATCAGAGGGAGGAAGGATTCGTTAACAATGGTGGAGGGGAAAATGTTGATCCAATGCAGAACTTCATTAACCTGTTAACTGAGGCAATGCAAAACAGACCCCCGCTAGCAGCATGGCAGCCAGGACAACACTTGGCTAGCTTTAAGGACTTTAAATTGGTAGGACCACCGAAGTTCCGAGGAACCTTGGACCCAATTGAAGCCCAGACATGGATAGAAGAAATGGAGAAGGTGTTTGAGGTCGCACGAGTGGCTGAAGCACAGAAGACGAGTTTTGTCACTTTCATGATGAAGGGCGAAGCTAATTATTGGTGGAAAGACAATAAGGGACGAGCAGATGAAGGAGTTATTCCTTGGGAAAGATTTAAGGAGCTATTCCTCGAGAATTATTTCTCAGAGAATACGCAACAGGATATGGAAGTTAAGTTTCTAGAACTGAAGCAAGGTAGTATGTCTGTCGCAGAGTATGCGGCAAAATTTAACGAGTTGGCCCGATTCGCGTCACATCAGGTTGACACGGAGGCCAGGAAGGCAAGGAGGTTCAAATTAGAACTGAAACCATGGGTGTAGAAAGTAGTGGTTGTATTAAATATTAAGACTTACTCTGATCTATTAGAAAGGGCTATCATTGCTGAAGGAGGCAATGAAGCCATCGCTTGATTCAAACAAGAGAAGAAGACAGGTCAGGATGGACAAAAAGGGGGAAGCAGTGGAGGAAGTAACCCCAACAAGCGTAAATGGATGGAGAGCCAATCCTCAGGAGGTAAATAAGTCCGGAGGGGAGGCCAAGAAAAGTATGAAGTGCAACAACTGTGGGAGGAATCACTCGGGAGAGTGCATGAAGGGAAAGAGTGTTTGTTATCATTGTGGACAACCGGAGCACATGGCTCCTCAATGTCCGAATAAGCCGAAGGGAGGATGTTTCTCGTGTGGAGCCACAGGCCATCAGATTAAGGACTGCCCGAAGAAAAAGGGCGATGCAGCTAGCGACAACCGCAACAACAACAACAATAGGCTAAACATTGGAGGGCCATCCAGTCAAGGTAACAGACCAACGGCATGAACGTTCAACATGATCGTACAGGATGCGGTGGAGTCTAAGGACGTGGTGTCAGGTATCAATCCGATTAATGATATTGATGCATACGTGTTATTTGATTCGGGTGCTACCTGATCTTTTGTTTCCGAAGAATTCGCTAAATGGTTAGACTTACCCCGTGAGAGATTAGAACACCCTATGAACATAGAAGTAGCGAACAAGGAAATTATTCCCGTAGAATACATTCATAGGAATTGTTATACCGAACTATGAGGATTTAAACTCAAAGTGGATTTGATACCGATTCCTTTGGGGGAATTTGATGTAATCCTTGGAATGGATTGGTTATCGATTCACGGAGCAGTTATAGACTGTAAGAAGAAGTGTGTACACCTTAAGACTCCGAATAAATCAAAGGTGGTATTTTATGGTAGTAAATCGCCGAGACAATCTCATTGTCTGACGATGGTGCAAGCACAGAGATTGCTTAGGAAGGGTTGTATAGGTTATTTGGCTCATGTGGTTGATACTTGATGAGTCAAGGGCTAACTGAGTCAGATACCTATTGTAAGGGATTTCTTTGATGTCTTCCCAGATGAGATTCCGGGATTGCCACCGGATAAAGAGATTGAGTTTGTCATTGATTTGGCAGCGGGGACAACACCGGTATACAAAGCGCCGTATCATATGGCACCAGTAGAAATGAATGAACTGATGGCTCAATTATAAGAGTTGTTAGATAAGGGATACATTCGACCGAGCGTATCATCATGGGGAGCACCAGTCTTATTCGTAAAGAAGAAAGATGGGTCGCTAAGACTTTGTATCCACTATTGAAAGTTGAACAAAGTCACCATTAAGAATAAGTACCCGTTGCCCCGGATAGACGATTTGTTTGATCAGTTGAAGGGGGCAAAGTACTTTTCAAAGATTGATATGAAGACCGGTTATCACCAACTAAAAGTGAGGCTGGAGGACATTCAAAAGACAGCATTCAGAACTCGGTATGGACACTTTGAGTTTCTGGTTATGTCATTTGGATTAACGAATGCGCCATCAGCATTTATGAATTTGATGAACAGAGTATTCAAACAGTATTTGGATAAGTTTGTTGTCATATTCATAGATGACATCCTAGTGTATTCTGTTAGGTTTTGTAAAAATCAAAGTAGCAATCAAATTGCAAAATTAGCGGAAGCATAATAAAATCAGATTTTAAAAAAATTTCACAAACCAATAACCCGGATCATTCTTTATGCATATTATTAATTAAAACGAAGAACAAGAAATTATGAAATCATACCCTTGTAGAAACACGCTTCCTCATGTACGAGTTCACCTCCTACTTCTTCGCGATCTCCTTGAATCTCCGGGTAGATTCCTTCCTTTGATCAATGTAAACCACCCAAGCATATGGCCTCTAGAGGTGATCCACCAAGGAAGAAGAATTTTCAAGAAGAAAGGTGTATTGGCTCAAACCCTAGTTTTTCCTATCTCTGTAGAAAAGGGGGTGTACTCTCCAACTATTGGAATTAGGTATATATGATATCTGATATAAGACTCCTCTTATAAAGATATCAGGTAGCCCTATTTAATTAAAATAAGGTATTATTTATTTAATTAAACTCTTTTAATTAAATGGGCTCCCTAATCTTATTAGGGATAATTAATTAAACTCCTTTAACTAATTTTCCCTCCTAATCCTATTAGGAATAAATGAGAGTACTTATATTAAATTAATTCCTAAACTCTTTCAGAAATTAAAATAATAATAATTGTAATAATATTAATAAGACTCCTCTTATTAATTTATATTTAATATTTCTAAAATATTAAATAATAAATATTAAGCTATTTAATTTATTCTATCACCATAGATTAAATTAAATATACTTAACATATTATTACGATTATGTCATTAACTTCTTAAATAATTATTCTTCCTTTTATGGTGTGACCCTTTAAGTTCTCCATATTAAACCGGTTGCGAATAAATCAATTAGAACAATTCTAATCTTTTTTAAATAAATAAATTAAATGATTAATTTATTTAAATAAATAATATTTATTCTACAATAGGGATAAGCCTCCCTAGCGATCAACGACTTTCCAGATAATATAGATTTCAACATTAATCATAAAAGAACCTTTGAGTTAATAGTTACCGTACAATTCAATCCTTCCACCATACAATGTCCCGATTAAATATAAGACATGGAATTATTGTCAAGTCTTATTTTATTTAATTATATGTACTTCGATTCCTAAATGCACAACTCCTAATGAATGCAAATTAGAAACTACTTTCTAATTTTATTTCACCTTGGCCAAGGATTCCTGGGTTGTCATTTATCGAATCACATAGGACATTTCTCTTCTTTTACTAGAAGTGGTAGATTCTTTATTGATCATTCACTACCTTCAAATATAACTTATTACACCCCAGCATACCCTTTGATATACTCTAAGAGTCTTAAGGAATAAGTCAAAGTGTAATTCATTATATATAAGATACTATGATGATCTCAAGTCTAAGGATCATTTGTACTACTATCACTATAAGAATTTCCATTGACAGACAAGTAAAACTCCATTAGGTATTCCTTAGCGAGTCACGTTCAGTGAACTTATTCTCTAATAAGCACCTACATACTTGCTTTAGTGTCTCCACACAAATGATCATGAGATCAATCATCCTCATCCAATGAGTAAGCAACGTACGTACCAATCTATCCGGATTCACTAATCCCCTTTTTAGTAATCCATTGATTTGGAACATTTTAGTTTTAAGCTATCTAAGAATTTAGATCTCATTAGCATGATCTCATCATGATTCTAAAAGTATTGCTTAAAACTATGGGTTTATCACATATTATTAAAACAGCACCATGTAGATAATAAATGCCTTTAATAAATAATTCTTTTATTAATAAATAAATAAGATTGATTACAAAGTATATGCTTTATCATCATACATGATTGACTTGTATGCATACTACTTTCATATTCAGAGACGGAGGAAGAACACGCCAAGCATTTTCGGATAGTGTTGGAGACATTAAGGAGGGAGAAGTTGTATGTAAAATTCTCTAAGTGTGAGTTTTGGTTGCAGAGGGTGCAGTTTTTAGGGCACGTTATTGACAAGAATGGTGTTTCGGTGGATCCAGCGAAGGTAGAAGCGATTATCAATTGGGAGCAGCCGAAGACGCCGATTGAAATCAGGAGTTTCTTAGGATTGGCGGGATACTATCGAAGATTTATTCGGAATTTTTCGAAACTAGCATCGCCGTTGACCAATCTTACCAGGAAAACAGTTAAGTTCGTTTAGACGGAGAAGTGCGAAGAAAGTTTCCTAGAATTGAAGAAAAGGCTTAGTCAAGCACCTGTATTGGCTTTACCGGATAACATGGGAGGGTTTATCGTGTATAGTGATGCGTCACACAAGGGTCTTGGCTATGTAATAATGCAACACGGTAGGGTCATTGCGTACGCTTCACGTCAGTTGAAAGATTATGAGAAGGGATATCCGACTCATGACCTAGAGTTAGCAGTGGTAGTTTTTGCCTTAAAGATTTAGAGGCATTATTTGTATGGCGAGAAGTGTGAGATATATACGGATCACAAGAGTCTGAAGTATATCTTCACGCAAAGAGAGTTAAACATGAGGCAGCGCCGATGGTTAGAATTGATCAAAGACTATGATTGTGAAATTCTGTACCATTCAGGTAAAGCAAATATAGTGGCAGATGCCTTGAGCAGAAAAGGCAGAGAGAAGTTATTGAAGTTGACCATTCAAGAAGAATTAGTGAAAGATTTTGAACGCCTAGACTTGGAAATTAAATATCCGATGGAGACCAACGAACAATTATTTACAGTGTCAGCAAGCCCGACTTTATTGGATAAGGTTAAAGAGGCACAAAAAAAGGACGAAGATTGCAATAACATCAAGAAGCGATTGACTGAAGGTGATGAATTGAAATTTAAGATTGATAGCACTGAACTGCTAAGATTTGAAGGAAGAATTTGGGTACCGTTAGTACCAGAACTGAGAGAAGAGATTTTACAAGAAGCGCACAGTACGAGATATTCGATACACCCAAGAAGCACGAAGATGTACCAAGATTTGCGTCACCACTTCAGGTGGCCAAACATGAAGAGAGAGGTTGTGGAATGCGTAAGTAGATGTCTAACTTGTCAGAGAGTTAAGGCAGAGCACCAACGACCAAGCTGGTTATTACAACCATTAGAAATTCCAGAATGAAAATGGGAGCACATCACAATGGACTTTGTGGTGGGACTTCTGGCAACGTAGAAAGGGGACGACGCCATATGGGTGATTGTAGATCGTCTTACTAAGTCAGCTCACTTTTTGTCGATTAAGATTAAGTATAGTTTGGACCAGTTAGCCAAATTATATGTCAAGGAAATTATCTCGAGGCATGGGGTGTCGGCATCTATTGTATCAGATAGAGATCCACGATTCACCTCAAACTTCTGGAAGAGTCTTCAAGAAAGAATGGGGACACAACTACGAATGAGTACCGCGTATCATCCGCAGACCGGTGGGCAAAGCGAGAGGACAATTCAAACACTTGAAGACATGCTCCAAACTTGTGTGATGGACTTCAAGGGTAGTTGGGAGGATCACCTTCCATTAGTAGAGTTCGCGTATAACAATAGTTATCACGCCAGTATTGGAATGCCGCCGTACGAAGCACTGCATGGGAGGAAGTGTAGAACGCCCTTATACTGGGACGAAGTTGGAGAACGTCAACTGTTGGGACCAGAGTTGGTACAACAGACGGTAGAAATCATCCAGGTGATAAGAGCACGATTAGTAGCAGCTCAATATCGCAAGGTTCATAGGAAAGTATCTCCCTGGAAAGGGAAGATTCGTTTTGGGAAAAAGGGCAAGTTGAGCCCTAGGTTCATAGGACTGTTCGATATTTTGAGGCGAGTCGGTGAAGTGGCGTACGAGGTAGCGTTACCTCCTGAACTTGAGCAAATTCACAACGTGTTTTATGTGTTAGTATTGCGACCATATAAACCAGACTACAAGCACATTATCTCCTATGAACCAATTCAAGCCGAGAAAGACTTATCGTATGAGGAAGTTCCTGTCCAGATATTTGATAAGAAGGAACATGAGTTGAGAAATAAGATCATCCATTCCGTTAAGATTCTCTGGAGGAACCACGCAGTAGAAGAAGCTACATGAGAGCTAGAAGAGAAAATGAGAGCGAATTATCCATTTTTATTTGAGTAACCTTATTTTTATAATTCTGAGGACGGAATTTTTATAAGGGGGGAGGGATGTAACGTCCATGAATTTGAAACTCCTTATTTAATTGAAGATGTGATTTAATTTTTAATGAGTTAGTTTTGTGAGGTTATTTAAACCTTATGTGGTTATGTGGATTTATGAAATGATTAAAGGGAGTCACTAATAGTTTATTTAAATTAGTGGACTAGCCCTAAGAATTTAATATCAAAATTTGATAGGATTATTAATAAGTAAATATTTAATTTATTTGAATATAGTGGCAGGATGTGAATATATTGCTTAATTTCAATTATTAGTAATTAATTGATAATATGTTAATTAATAATTATTATAAATAAATAATAATTAATGAGTAAGAGATTAATAAATATAATATGATTATATTTACTTGATAAATTTGTGCAATCTAGTAAACCTTGTTACATAGTAGTTAATTGTATATTTTATATTGTACAAGGTGACACATTAATATGTCTATATATTATAGGTATAGACTATATAGTAAGAGTTATTGCATTTATGTGAGTACTTAAATAATTCCCAACTTTCCATTATGTTGTACCATTAACATATTTATATTACATTTTGGAAATTATAGTAACCAACCCAAGCTTGATTGCTGAGATTTAATCCTTGTCCCAAATTAGAAGTCTCACCTATTAGTTACGTATTAGGCCAATGGCCTATTCCCTACCATTGCGTGAAGTCC
Source organism: Panax notoginseng (assembly GCA_016801055.1). NCBI lineage: Eukaryota > Viridiplantae > Streptophyta > Magnoliopsida > Apiales > Araliaceae > Panax > Panax notoginseng. The sequence goes on from CM029022.1 coordinate 72,005,793, forward strand.
AGCTAGAACCAAAAGGCTATTATAGCCATGATCATGAGCTGAGAGATGGGAAGAGGGAGTTGGTGATCTCTTTCCACCAAACTCTCTCAATCCAATGAATTCTTCTTCCATCCCTTGGTTTGATTTCTTGGTGAATGGCTTAGCATGGATAATAAACTTTCTATAAATTGAACACTTCTCTTTCTCATTCCTTGTTGCTGAGTTTTTTCTAAGGAGTGCATTAATGAGTGTTACTTGCTGAGCTATTAGGGAGTATTATCAGAGGAGAGAGGGAAATCAATTCAGACTTCAAAGAGGTATAAAATCTAAGTTTTGTTCTTAATTCAAGTTTTGGCAAATTCTTGCAATTCTCTAGAATTCTCTGATAATTGATATAGATTAGCATGTCTCTATGTTGTTTAAGTTGGTTTGAATGCTATAAAGTACTGCAGCTGGTCTGGGTATAAAATTAGCAATACATGTGCTAAGGCTCTACAGAAGCAGAGCCATTTATTTTTGCCTCTGAACAAAGTGGCGCGGCCGCGCCACTTTTATAGCTTGTTACCGCGCGGCCTCGCGGGGGTGTTTTCTTGGATACTGCTTTAATGACTCAGTGAGAGGACGAGCATGCTACTTTGATTATTATATGCTTATAAACAACCTTAACACATATGTTGAGGATGTTATGTATATAGGAGTCATGCTAGCTTGTTTTGGTTGGGATATTAAAAGAAAACTTGAAGAGTTGGGAAATAGTTTTGATAAACTTTTTGCAAAACTTATTCTAACCTTGGATGCGAGTGTGTTACGTTCTGATATGTCTTGACTTATGTCAATATGTTGGTTATATGGTTAAAGGTAATATAAGATATTCAAGCATGATTAAAAAGAGAAATTTCAAGAAAAAGGACTATATTGGCTATGTATAAGCAAACCATTTATACACTAAGTTTTGATGTGATCTATTATGTGATTACGAAAGCATGATGTAGACTATGTAAACCCATTTTTGTATGCTTGAAGAAGTTTTACTAATAGAGACTTAAAGTTTCGAAAATGAACTTGTTAAACTATAAGTTGAGAACTTGTAAGTATGCTTTTGATATCTAACATATGAATGTATAGTTGAGACCAAAGGGCCATGTAGCATGTGTATAATGACTAGAAATGATCAACCTTGTTAGCTTAACATATGAAGTCTTGAGTAAATGAAAAACTAATAATGACTTATGATATGTTTGACGAAGGGTTAAAATTAGTTATTCATATAATAACATGATTGTTGTGCATGATTTGTCCATTTATGTGCATGGCGTGTGTACACTGGCTTACTGCAGAAGCAGCCCTGTTTTGGTTTGCACCAGGAGCAGCGCGGCCGGGCGTCTCCTTAGTACAAATCAGGGGCAGCCGCGCCAGTCTGCAATGAGGTCTGAGTTCTTTAAATAAATTGAGAACTGATGCATGCTTATATGATTAATCTAATCTGCAATACATGTCCAGTATAGTAGTCATGTGTTAATAAGCATGTTATTGAAATATTCTAGGATGAATTAGTGTTTGCGACTTTAAATTCAATAGTGATTTCAACTATGACATAGTGTGTTAGAAAACTAATCGGGTAATGTAATGACACATGTATAGAAGAATGCTATGTGATGATTCTATTATTGTAAGTGTAGACTCATATTAGTTTACACATACTAATTGGAAAGACCGACTTATTAATGTTAGATCGTTTCAGCACAAGTTAATTAAAGCTAGATTTATATTGTAGCTGAGCAAACAGGCAAGTATCCTACACCCTTGCATTACTTTATTCGACGAATATCGTAAGCAAGTTCCCTAAACTTACTCCAATTACTTTTATTGAGCAAGTATCCGAACACTATTTTATTGTATTGCAAGTTCCTAAACTCTTATTCGTTTACTTGAGCAAGTATCCTAAACCCTTGCATTATTTTATTCGACGCATATTGTAAGCAAGTTCCCTAAACTTACTCAAATTATTATATTTAGCAAGTATCCGAACACTATTTTATTGTGTTGCAAGTTCCTAGCTTACACAACTTTATTTGTTGTGAAAGTTTCTTATCATTCTCATATTGTATTTTGAAGATTATTGTTGAATTAAAAGTTATTCATTTAAGCTTGAATCTTATTTCCAAGTATGCTATTAAGTGGGTTAATTACCTTACAATTATTCCACATCAATATTATTGATGTTCGCACTTAGTGCACTTGAGTTCGTACAGTCTTGGACTTGTACATCATTTAAAGTTCTATAATTCTTAAGATGTGTCAGATAGAGTCTGAACCTTTGTTCGGTCAGACAAGTGTATGAATTTTTATAAAATCTATCCAAACCAATTGATGGTAAGGATTCTTAGGCTGAAAGAACACCCCTTCTATGATAGAGGAGTACCCAAGGTATCTATTATATGATACAAAAAATAAATTTAAATGTTATGCATATACATGGTGTACGCGAGACTGATCCCCTCAAGTACTTATTCTGTAGCCAGTAACTAAAGGGTTAATTAGCTATTGATTCCATTAGAGTGTAATGGTTCAAAGTCTACTTGACTATCAGTTATTCTAAAAGTAAATCATTTCCTTTGCTTCTAATATTCATATTATTGAATTCATTGACAGATATTTCCCATTCATCATGATATATCTTTATTGTTGTAGTTACACTTGTTGAGCAAACTTGTTGCTCATCCTTGCTATATCATGAATTATATTGCAGCTAAGCCCGAGACCTCAGGAAATGACAGATGTAAAGGAAAGATGTAGAATTGTTGTCAGGAGCAGATTTTACTTTGTGCTTTGTTTAAATTACTATTATGTAATATGAACCCTAATTACTATTATAGGGTATTTTTGTAAGACTTTTTAAGGTTATCGAATCTTGGGACTAGTAACACCTTTTGAATAAATGACATACGTTTATTATTTTTCGCATTCTAGTTATCGTATGTTATTTAGAGGTGGATGTGTTGGTATTTTATCGTGATGACCGGACCGGGGTCAGAGGACCCGGTTTAGGGGCGTCACAAAGACACTACTCAATAAGTGTTACAGTAATTACTGTTCAATATTTTATTTTATTGATTGCTACGTTGATATTTTATATTATTGTTGTTTCAATAAGTGTCACTGCACAGTATTTCTCATTATCAGATCAATAATTCATATTATTTGAATAATATTATTAGATAGCATTATTGGCAATGTCTAAGGAAGTTCTGTCTAAGGATAGGTTTGGTCACCTAATTGGATGCCAGTAAGGAGAAATCCTTATCAGAAAGCCCCCTCTTTCCTGGGAACGACCTGGTTGTCATAATTGTGATTATGTAATATTATTTGTGAATAATTAATTATTGATTTATATTATAAGGAAATATTTATTTTATGTGGATATAAATTAAAGAATTAATGCTGAGGTGTTTTATCAGTATTTTGTCGGAATGAAGGTATTAAAAATTATCCGTATGTGGATTTCGGACATTTTTTGATTAGAATTTGGAAAAACTTTCTTTTACAAAGTTATAGAGAATTAAATTTCCTATGGTATAGACATGAGACTCGAATTTTTCTAATAAAAGGGCTATTTATCATAAATTATTGAAGTTGCTGATTATTGTTTAAATTTAAAATATTTTAGAAATTTCTAGAATGGGTGGGCCCCACTTTTGGTTTGTGAGAAATGTGCTGAAATTTTATTTCAAAAGTGGTGGGCATGAATAATAGTAGGTAAAGCCATCAAGTAGCAGGTTAGTCTGCTTTGGCGTTCTAGTATTTTCCTATAAATAGGGTGCTTAGTTAGAATTAAAAATCACACCAGAATCATAAGCTTTCTCTCTCTATATTATCGAGCGTATTTTTGTGAGTATTTAGATACTTTGAGAGTTGCTATTCAGTACAAGTTTCCTTCAGCCTTATACCTGATATTTCAGCCGGAAGTACTGTTCTTTTGAGGTAAGGGATGTTATTTTCTTCGTAAATGATATTATTTTCTTCAATATCATTATGCCAAAATATTGATATGAATTTTATTGTGAAATTTTTACCTTTTTGTGTCGGGGTTACTATTCACGTATACGGCACTATTCACGTATACGGACTATTCACGAATACGACACTATTCACAAAAAAATAAATTTTTCTTTCTTTGTCCAAGTTGTCTATTGTGGTTACTATCTTTAATTGTATCCATGTTTTGATCTTTATTTTTGAATTCTGCTCCACAATTGATTATTATAGAGTATTTTTGAACTTGGATAAACTGTAGTACGAATTCCTAATATTTGTCCTTTTATCTCACTGGATTCGTTTTCTTTAAGATATTTTTCATCATCCTCAAGCCTAAATGATGATATTACTGAATATCTTTGGCCTGTAGTGCAAAGATGAATGATTAACTGATGAATATCTTTGGCCCGTAGTGCAAAGATGATCAGGTGTTGAGATGAACATAACCAACTGGTAATACAAATGAATATCTTTGGCCTGTAGTGCAAAGATGAATATTTGATTCAAGATGTATATTGATTGATGTTACAGGGATAAAATATTGATGATGGAATTTTAAATCTTAGAAGATAGTAGAATTCATTCTCTACTTGACTCTTCTAATGGATTGTTGTTTCTGCTGCAGTTGTTGATCTAAAACTTGTTGTCTATTATATTCTATCAGATTTTTCTCTGTTGAAGACTAATAATAATTTGTTGTATATTATCTTAGTCATAATATTCTTTACTGGGTTAGTTGAGCTCATCCTTTTCCTTTTTGTTCAATTTTTCTCAGGAGGCGAGAATATAGCAGGAACTAGTCGGGGTGTGGAGTGATGTTTCTAGTCAGTTGTGTTAGCAGTCCTCACTATTTTATAAAATAGTGTGATAATAATTGTAATGAGGACTCCTTTTGAGTTTGAATACTGTCTATTAGACAATATTTATATTTAAACTCACAGTATATGTGTTGTCGTATTTTGCACGACAATTGTATTAATGAAGTTATATTTGTTTCTGCACTATGTATTTGGCGACTCAAAATGGGTGATGTATACCTATTTTGGGGGCGTCACAGTTGGTATCAGAGCTTAGGGATATGGTCTCTGGCAGAGACCGGGGAATAGAACTAGGAAGGGATAGACGAGTAAATCCTTCGCTAGTGTGTCCTGCCTAAGCTTATTTGTTGGTCGGTCATAATACAAGGGTATTATGTGGTATGTCAATTTCTTAAATTAACCCTTGTTTTATGGTAGTATTTGAGAATGACAGCTAAGAATGTTAACAATAGAGTGAATGAGACTGTGGAGACACCTTTAATCACCAACCAGGGGAACGTGCAACAGGAAGGTAATATTTCTCTTGTAAACAATACTACTGAACAAACGATGAATGATGAAATATTTAGAAGCTTTTTGCAGTTCATGCAAAATCAGACGAGGGAGACTCGTGTACAAAATGCAGGTGGAAATGATAGCAACGCGCGACTTGTCACAGCCAAGCAGTTCAAAGAGTTGGAACCACCAGAATTTATGGGAAAGTCGGACCCGATCAAGGCGGAAACGTGGGTTAAACAAATTACCAAGATATTTGATGTCTTGGGATGCACAGAGGAACAGAAGGTTCCATTTGCCACCTTTATATTATGTGGTGAGGCAGACTACTTGTGGGAGTCTGTGAAGCGTACCCAGCCAGCTGCACTCAATATGTCTTGGGAAACGTTTCAGAAACTGTTCAATGACAAGTACTTTCCTGAAAGTATTCGTCATATGAAGGAGGTAGAGTTTATTAGACTGGAACAAAATAACATGACTATGTCCCAGTACGAGGCTAAGTTAGCAGAGTTATCTAGGTTTGCACCTCATTTGGTAGAGAATGAGTAACGTATGACGCGGATGTTTCTAAGAGGTCTAAAACTTGAAATTCGGCAATATCTTATCTCTCATAAATTTTCTCTATATTCAGATGTTGTAAACAGGGCTCAATTATTAGAGCGAGATAATGAGTATGTTTTACCAAGGGACCACAACCAAGGTCATACCGGTGGCAGCAGTCATCGGAGCAATGACAACCAGCGGGGAGGAAAACATTCGGACAAAAGCGGTAACCACTCTGGTGGTAATCGTGGCCATGATAGTAGAAGAAGAGAGTCGGGAGGAGATTTCAAAAAGAGAAGGAACAATAATGATAACATGAAGACGTCAGCACCAGCATCAACTGTTTCTAGGGGAAGAGAAGGATCACCGATCGTTTGTTACAAATGCGAGAAAGAGGGACATATCAGCCCAAACTACCCACAACAGTCCAAGGTGTGTTATAACTGTGGAAAGAAAGGTCATATAGCTAGAGATTGTCTTGTATCGAAACCAAGTCCAGCGGGATTGGTGACTCCGAAGGCTGTTCTGGACAAGTCAAAGTCAGCGGTTCTTGGAAGAGCGTTTGTCGGGACTGGCCAAAACGTGAGGAACCCGAACGAGGTGAGCACGGGTAAGCTAATCATAAACTCTTGTGAAGTTTATACCTTATTAGATACCGGTTCTTGTAATATCCGAGATTTTTATATAATTTAATAGTTATCAATAAACGAACTTATGTGAAACTCTGGTGTGACTTCATTTATTAGATGTATATGTGGTATACATATATGTGATATTTTAAGATATGTGATGAGATGTATTTAAATGGTTGGCTTAGTTTTATTTAACTATTTGATTTAATTATGGAATTAATTCTATTAATTTCGTGGAATGGCTTTAAAGCATGAGTTTGAGTTCGGAGCAGAATTTAGAAATGCGGACTGCGTATTTGAGTCTGGAACGTCGAAAGTAGTTAGAATATACTCTAACCACAAAAATGTGTCACGGTTGACTTTTTGGTCAAAGTCAGTCGGTTAGTCAACTACGAATTTTGGAGATGATTTTGACGAAACGGATAGTTTCACGACGTCCGGAACGTCGACTTTAGTAGGAATTGCTATAAGTATCAAACACGTTCGGTTACGAATGGCAAAATGGTCAAAATGGATTATTAATTGATTACATGATTAAAATAATATTTTAATTAAATAGTTGCAGCAGCTGGGGGGGTCCACGCGACCATCAAATGGGGACAAGGGGGGATCATACACGTGTATTGCAATATGTTGAGGGAGAGGGAGAGGAAGTTACACTCCTTAATAAACCGAGACTTTTCCATTTCTCTAACCCCCACTCCATACTAAATTGTTTTGATATTATATACTTATGATGTATAACTGATCATGGAGAGTTGATGACCATGGTAAATCAAAAGACTATAACCTCTATATATGCAATCCATCTAAACTCATTCTTTCTTTTCCTAAAAGTTCCACCTAAGAGAGCAAATAGATAGTGAGAATGAGGGCGTGAGAGTTTGTGAGAATTCTGAAGTTTTCATAGGGGATTAATCAAGCAAGGAGAATCATTAGAAGTATTCAAACAAGAAGAATTCATCAAGGAGGTAAGCCTTGTAGTCTCTTTTTATGTTTTTGAGAAACTAGTGAAAAAGTGCATGAATAATCATGGGAAATGCTTTGTTTTGAGGTTGTAATGCCATGTTATTGTTGGTTTCTGTTATGTGATGGTTAAGAATGAAAAATTCTGGTATATTACATGTTTCAAAATCGTAGAAATTCAAAGAACTCATGTATGCATGCTAAGTGTTTGATATTATGCCTCTTAGATGTCAATTTGTTCAAATCATGTTAATTTCATGAAGTTGATTGTTGGGTTACGTGCATATATGTTAGTATATAAGTTCTGGACAGTAGGAGCCTTTCCATTGCATGCCAGAATCGAAAACATGGATTTTTGTCGAATTGAACTAAACTAAAATTTGTGACTTTTCAGATTTTTTGGAGCCTTGAATTCGTGGTTTATATGACTCGGTTAGTGTATATAATAATTTTATAAAATAGTATGTAATATGAAGTCTAATCTGTCCAAATTTCATTAGAATTGGAGTTATAATGAGCAAGTTATGAAAATCGTAAGCAAACATGTTCATAACAAAATCTGTAGAAAATCTGGAATTTCCAGATTTTTTCAAAGTATAGAACCAGTGCTGGCTCACTTTTCTATGCAGTTGGTTTATGATCTTAGCATGTTAGTTTCAAAAATGTTATATTTTTGTAAAATACTATGTTGTATGAAGTTTATTGTGTCCAAGTATCATGGTCATATCATCTGTAGATTAGTGGGAATAAAATCGCAAAAGTGGTTGCAAGAAACAAAAATTTGATATCTTTCTTGGGACTGTTTTAGATCAGTCTATCTCGGGGGCATTTTCATCTACTCTTTCGTACTTTAAAAATTCTGACAAAATTTGGGGTGTTAATATAAGAAGATATGAAGGTCCTGTAAAAATTTGAGAATTTTTTGCCATACGGTTTGAGAGTTATGGATTTTACGGCTAAGGACACTATTTGAAAAGATACCCGAATAACTCTCTGTGTATAAGTCCAAATATTACGAAATTGTTACTGGAAGTACATGTATATAACAGGAGCTATCCCTGAAAATTTCAAAATTTTTGGAGCTAATCTCAATTTATGAAAAATCTTAGAATATTTGGCTATTTTGGACTATTTAAAAATAGTAGATGGATTTTAAAAATTCCGGGAAAAATATATGTTCAATGTGGGACTATATTCTGTAAAATCCCAATAAATAAATATTTTTGGGACTGATTTGATATTTTTCACATAAATGATGTTATATAGATAAATGAGTTTAATTAAATATGTGATGTCAAAAATATGGAAAATAAGGTTTTCCAACTTGAGACCCTTAAGCATGTTTTATACAGATTTTTGATGGAGGTTTGGGTCCAAAAAATATCAGAAATTTATTTTTTCCAGATTCTTTTATTGAAACACATGGCCTATATGAAGCAATATGTTATGTAATTCAATTGTATTTGAATACGTGCGAGTTTAATCATCTTATTAAAATAAAAGGAAACCATTACACTTCGAAGTGGTATTCGAGAACCTAATTGCTTAACGCGACAAATGTGAATAGGTTACGTGAAGGGGCTAGTAGATAGTGGTAAATTGTAGAAGACGTATCAGGCAAGTTTCTTACCCTAATTTTTTCATTATGAATTTATTCAACTCTTATTCAGTTGATTGCAGCGAGGGTAAGCTCGGGCTTGTGATTAATTAATCATTTGTACAAGCTCCTTTATTGTAAAGTTCTATAACTTCAATTATCTTGTGATACGTTATTGATGATTATTCAGTTCCTAGTGCAACTGCTATGCTTTAAAGTTCTTATTCCCTTAATGAACTATATTCAAGTATGCTTTCTAGCTTTCGTTCCAGCTAGATGTTAGTGATGCAAACATAGAATATTGTTTAAAAAATTCAAATCCTTTGAAGCTATTTAATGTCTAACAATTCAAACTTCTTTGGTGCGGTCTCGCATGATTACTAAGATGAACAACCCAAATAAACGGGTAAACAGATGTCGGCAAATAGTCTCATTTATGGTTATGCAGTTAAACTTTATACTTGTGCACAATGTAGGGTACGATAAGCTTATCACCTGGAGTACTTGTAGAGACCGTTTGCAATCTATTTGATTGTTAAACCGTCTGATGGTTTTCGATGAAACAAAGTAATGTCCAGGGTATTTAACACCCCTTAGTATGCTATTGAGAATTCTAAAACTCTTATCTTGATATTCATGTTTAACTCTTGATAATTATTTCAACTGTTGAGAAATATTCATGCAAATGCTTTTACTCCTAACGTGTGTTTTTAAACTACTTTATATACTTGCTGGGCAATTTGTGCTCATTCTTGCTTAAACCTTTCAGTTAGAGCTGAGAACGCTGAGGGCTCGGGCAAGGACAAGGGGAAGTCTAAGATGAAATGATGAGAATTATTTATGTAATAAGTTATATTTCCGCATATGATGTAATGTAGCGATAAACGCTAAGTTTAAGTTTCAGTTTATTTAAGGTTGTAAAGACTTGGAATTTTATTTGAATGGGTGTGTAATAGTTATTATTATTATTATCTATGAAGTTTATATAGTTAGATGATGGTGTATAATGTATCGTGAGCACCATATCCTATGTTTGATGTTACACGAATTTGGAGGCGTCACAGTTCTACCCATTCTTTTATCTCTCCTGCTTGTGCTCAACGTTTGAACTTGACTCCGGAGAAATTAGACTTTGACTTATCTGTTGAGACTCCGTTAAGAGAAACTTTCATTACATCTGCTGTTTATAAATCTTGCTTGATCCAAGTTGGTACCATCACATTACCTATCGATCTTATTTCTTTGAAAATACTTGCATGTGATGTGATTTTAGGGATTGATTGGTTAAATATTCATCATGCCAAAATTGATTGTTTTCGTAATGTTGTTAGTTTTCATATTACTAACCAACCTGTTATGCGAATTCAAGCAACCACTAGTACAAAATCATAAAAAGACAACACTTAAAAGATGACGTTTTATAAAAAATGTTGTAATATTTTTTTTAACAAAGTTTTTTAACAAAATATTGTATATATATATAAAAAAACGTTATGTATTTATAATGATAATTTTTAATTTTAAATAGATAATGTTTTAAAAAAAACGTTGTGCATGTAAAAAACACGGAACTCTTTTCAAAAATTCTCAAACCCTTCTTTAAAAAACACGGAGGCTGAGAGTCGGGAAAGAAAAAAAAATTGAGTTCCTTTGTTCCCTTCCCATTTTCAAAATCCTCAAACCCTAACCGACGAATCACTCACATTCGCTACATGTAGTCCAAAAAAATTTCAAAAACCCCACTGTACACGCTTTCCTCTATTCTGAGCCTGTAAAGAGAAAACCCATCTCTCCTCTATACCACTCTTTCTTCGTATTCAGTACTGAGGAGCAGAATTTCTCTTAATTTGCTTTAGAATTCGGTTTTAGCAAGGTAATTGGGGAAACCCACTTTGGTAAATTTCTTTGGTATATTTCTTCAATTGTTTGTTAGAAATACTAACTTTGGGTCTGTTTTGGCCAAAAATGTTTGTTTCTCCCTGTAATTTGTTGTGTACTGTTACGTATTCCGTCAGTACCAATAGATGGACTTCATCGTTTTCTGCTACGCCGGCGAGTAAGATGAAAAAGAAGCTCTTGTTTGTCCTCCGCAGAGTCCAAGAAACTTCTTAGGTTTCGGTTTTTGAAGCTATTCTTCTCACAAATCGGCGATTACTTGCGGTGGCATTTCTGAGATAAACGAGAATCAGTTCTCGGACGTCGTATTGAAGTCCGATCGTCCGGTTCTGGTTGAATTCGTCGCCACATGGTGCGGTCCTTGTCGTTTGATTTCTCCCGTCATTGAATGGGCTGCTCAGGTTCCAACTCTCTCTCTCTTTCTTCCCTTATCATTTGATCTCCAAATTTAAAATTAAGAAGATTAAGTTAATTTCTTTGAATTTTATAATTTTAATGTTTGTGTTGGCTTGAAGGAATATCATTTTCATATATAGTTTTTACAAGTAAAACACTTTCTGTGCAAGTGAAATTACTCCCATCTATTCTTAAAAACTCTGAGCTCTACTAGAGGTCAGAGCTATATTTTTTAGGCTTTCTGTTGAAGCCAGATTACCTGCTTTTGTGACCAAATAAGCTCTTGAGCTTGCTCAGGTGTGTTTAACCTCCGAAAGTCTTTTTATTGACCAATTAACATTGTTTTAAATAATTAAGAGATTCACCAACTTTAAGAGTATATTACCACATGTGATACTAATGGATTCTCTGTAAGAAATATCTACTTGCAAGCAATAATGAGGAGCAATATTTTATGCTGCAGATCTTCCCATTCGTTAAGATCTCGCAATTGTTTCAGTGTCAATTTCTTGTTGAAAGAGATTTGCTATTTGTATTTGATCAATTGGTTGATAATGATTAGTTGCTAGTATAGTTTTTGGGAAGATTTATCTATCTTTTCTAGTGATTGCACTGATAAGTATTTGTTCATTACTTATAGAAGCATGAGTTTGGTATTTAACTGTTGGTATTGTTAGGACATAGAATAAACATCTCTCTCAAATCCCTTGTTATTAAGCAAGACTGCAAGAGAGAATGAATTGCTCTGTCCTTTATTTATCATTTATTTTTTGCATTCTTGCTCCCACTAAAATTTATTTGCAATTGTTCTGGTCCTACCTTTTGGTTGTTTTCTATTACAATCTTGACATGAAGAATAATCTTGCCACATTTATTACATTAATGATCCCATTCTTGTATACCATTTCAGTTTTTGTGGAGAACTTTGAAAGCTCCATTCCAAGTGCATATACAAAGTTTCTTACTCACATGTCTTCCACGTGAAACAAACATGCATACCAATTCATTCCATGCTATTTACTAATATCCAAATTATGCATATGGCATATATAAACAGTTGGGATGAATCTGCCAATTCTGTGGCTGGTGGAGTTGAATTTTTGATGCTATCATCATTTCTTCTTTGCAAAAAAGGTGGTTTTGTTGTATGCAATCTGCTGCTGCAGAATCCTGAGGGTACAAAAGACAATTACTGGTCTAGCCATAGGATTATTCTAGAAGACTGGAGCTGCAGTCAAGCTGTGATGGGTCATCCTGGAGTTTGTTCTGTTGTGACTTTAACGACAAATGTTGGCTTGGTCAAGAGAATTATATGGTGTTGTGCCTTTTGATATAATTTTGGGCAACAGTAGTTTTTTCTTAAATTTATTATTTTGAATCTTTTTAATGTGCTGCGATGTATGCTTTGTGACATCATTTTTTATAGATGAAAATGGCTTTGATTATTCTTCTTGCCTATATATTGGCACCAACAATGTTAGCTTCTCCCTCTTGTTAGTAATCATTTATTGTCTAGGCATTTCTTATTGTTCTGGGCTATCTGTCTCATATTTTCTAACAGTAGAGAACCTTCCAAAGCAATGACTTCAGCAAGCTCGAACATCGAATGATCTAGATTTGTAGTTAGCTTTATTGCAACTAGTCTTGCTTATACAACATACGCGTGCAACTAGTCTTGTTTATTCTATCTCCTTGCAGCTGCGCCATCTGCTACAGCAGTACCATCTCTTGACAAAGTTGATTTTCTTAAGCTTTAAAACGGCAGGTACAACATTATGCTATCATAGCAGTACATATATCCTCAAAGGGATCAAGGCCTGAAACTATCATGGTGGTTCAAGATATCACCATGCAGGTGCAGGCTTTGCTAAGTATTAAGGATTCCAATAAGGTATGTATGAGCACAATTTACTATTTTCAATATCTTGTGGATAATTTATGCAAGTGGCATGACAAGTCATGGTTTCATTTACTTTCCGCGTCCTATGATGGGAAACTAATGTTATGGGATTTAAGAAGTGCGGTATTTTATTTTCTCTCTTTATTTCCAGAAAACATAATATTCAGATACATGGATTAAACATTATATTATTTTTATCGTCTTTCTGTGATATGTATTATTCATTGTAGTGGCCCCTGGCTGTCATTGATTCACACAAGGACAAGGTAATCTGTTTGCCCTTCAGTTAACTTTTCTGCATTATTTGAACTACCAAATCACAGTTGTATATATTGGCCTTTGTAAAAAATTAGGTACTATGTGCTGACTGGTGGAAAAGTAATTATGTGGTAAGCGGTGGGGTAGACTCGAAGCTTTATATATCTTCTGAAATTTGCGTGCTGTAACAAATGTATAAAAGTTCAGTCGATCGGTTTTGGTTTTCTTGTCTACTTGCGTTCTTAAAGTGATGTTCATTATTTGTTGACGTTTTATCCTTTCAAATTTGTATTAAGCAAGATCTTATCTTTGTAGGGGACTCATATTTACTTGTGTGAAAGGAATACAAGGGAAGACTAAACAAACTTGAGTAGGCAGAATGTTGAGATTATATGGGATCATCTTTTGATATGATAGACATGACATGGAATTCTCCATGTGATAACCGGTTTTGTTCAAATGCACTTCCATTTACCAACCACTGGTATGCTTCCTGAGGAGGATGGCTTGTATTTTAAGTCTTCAATTTTTCTCTTGAAATGTATCTTTGTAGCATGTATCCCTGTATTGAATTGGTTATTCCCATAACAATTACAGTTTCCCAGGGCAACGGCTACAGCAAGTCCCAGAAACTGAAAATATCCTAGTAGACAATTTTGTAGTACAGTCAAATAGTTCACTTCAAAGTACACTGAACCCTGTAAGGGAGCATCTGTCTACTCCTGTTGAGGAGCCCCAGAAGCACACTTATGCTTCTATTGTATGCACTACATCTTTGACTGTTATTAAGTTGAAATCTGTTGTGACATCATGGGACTGAGTTTCTGCTTGATTGTCATTTTGAAGTTACAGGTTGCAAAGGGACAATCTGCACCGGCAGTACCTGCTCAGTCGTCTTTTAACAAGACCACACCTCCTGGTTCAGAGTGGAATCATGTATCATATCCTCTTCCTTAAGTTTCCAATAATCTGGATTCTTATTCTACTACACAGCCATATCTGCACCTTTTTGTGCAATCTATTCATCTTTCTTGCAAAGGACTTATGATCAGGCAAGCAAGAGATTCTCCATTTCTTTCCATCAAATTATTTTAAGATCCTGATAATTATTCTTTATATTTGAGGTTAAGCTAAGAATTTGGGTAACACTGTTCTTTGTTCATAGCAAAGGTAATCCATGATGTGGATTTGCAGAAATTACCAGTGAGATTTGCAATGGACAGAGCCGGGCTTGTTGGAGCAGATGGTCCCACACATTCCGGGTCTTTATACAGATTAACTTTCTTTCCTCCTCTTCCTCTTCCTTCCCACCTAAGTTCAGCTCTACAATTTCATTTATATATATGTTCTATTTTTTGAGATGCAGTTGGATAGTTTGGTATATATTTTGTGGATGTAGTAATTTGAAACTGTAAATGAATGGTATTATTGGGATGTATTTTGAATGGTTGATACATTTTAGCTTTAAATTTAAATGAGAATTTAGACCATTTAGTTATATATCATGGCATTAGCATATTACAGGTGCATTGGTAATGTAGGTGAACCACAAAATTTTTTTTTTTTAATCTACAACATTTTAAAAACGTTGTGTAAATGTGCCTAACGTTGTTTGATATATTAAACTACAACATTTTTAGTTAGAAAACGTTGTGGAATCATACATTATACAATGTTTTCAAGCATCTGCTAATTTATAAAAAATAAATCTGTAACGTTTTTTTCTTAAAAAACGACGTAGAATGTGTTTAACTACAACGTTTTAAAAACGTTGTGTAAGGGTGTCAAATAGATGACACCCTTAAACACGATGTTTTTCTGATTGAAACCACAACGTTTTTTTTGCGTTATCTATTTACTGTTTTGTAGTAGTGAATTAAACCACTAAAGTCAATCACTGTCATATCAAGCCATAAAGTTGTTCGTTTATTAAAAAACGGATGTCAAGCTTTCTTAGCCCATGTCACGAATTTGAACAAAAATACGTCAGATTTGAATAATATTTCTATTGTTAGTGAATTTTCTGACGTATTTCTTGAAGAACCTCCCGGTCTACCCTCAGAACGTGAAGTTGAATTCTTTATTGACCTTGAACCTGGTACAAAGCCCATTTCTAAAACCCCATATCGAATGGCTCCTATTGAATTTCAGGAGTTAAAGGTCCAACTATAGCAGTTGTTAGACATCGGTTTTATTCGTCCTAGTACATCTCCTTGGGGTGCTCCTGTTTTATTCGCAAAGAAGAAAGACGAGAGTATGCGACTTTGTATTGACTATCGAGAATTGAACCATGTCACCATCAAAAATATGTATCCACTACCTCGCATTGATGACCTGTTCGACCAGTTGCAAAGAGTACAATTCTTTTCAAAGATCGATCTTCGTTCTGGATATCATCAACTGAAGATTAAAATTGAGGATATTCCGAAGACTGCTTTTAAAACTCGGTATGAGCATTATGAATTCTTAGTCATGTCTTTTGGATTGACTAATGCTACTGCTACTTTCATGGATATAATGAACCGTGTGTTCAAAGAATATTTGGATCAGTTCGTTGTTATCTTTATTGATGGCATCCTTATCTATTCCAAAAGCCATGAAGATCACGAGCACCATTTGAAGCTAGTACTTCAAAGGCTTCACGATAACAAGTTATATGTCAAGCTGAAGAAATGCGAGTTCTGGCTTGAGGAAGTAGCATTCCTTGGGCACGTGCTATCAAAACATGGAGTATCTATTGACCGGGTGAAGATTGAAGCCATACAAAGTTGGGAGGAACCAAAGTCGGTGACCGAAATACGTAGCTTTTTTGGGCTTAACTGGTAATTATCAGAGATTCATGGAAGAATTTTCTTGAATCGCTACTCCGTTAACTCAGCTGACTCGAAAAAATACAAAATTCGTATGGAGCGAGGAATGCGAGAAGAGTTTTTAAGATCTCAAGAGGAGACTCATTTCGGCACCTGTTCTGACAATACCATCTGATTCGAATGGATTTGTTATCTACAGCGATGCTTCAGGCAAAGGGTTAGGATGTGTTCTCATGCAACATGGGAAAGTCATAGCCTATGTCTCGCGACAACTCAAAGAATATGAGAAGAATTATCCTACTCATGTCTGGAGTTGGCAACAGTCATTTTCGCAATAAAGATCTGGAGACACTACCTATATGGGGAGAAAGTGGAGATTTATACGGATCATAAGAGCCTTAAATATTTCTTCACCCAAAAGGAACTCAACATGCGGCAACGACGTTGGCTTGAGCTGTTGAAAGATTACGATCATACCATCTAATACCATCCTGAAAAAGCGAACGTAGTAGCTGACGCATTGAGTAGAAGATCATATGCGAGTACGTGTGCGATATTGTCAACGCAAAGGCCCATTTTGTATGACTTGCAAAGGATGGAGATAGAGTTAAAAGACTCCAGGGACCCACGTGATGATATCAAATATACGAGTAGAACCGTCTTTAATTGATAAAGTTAAAGTTGCTCAAACTACAGACCTAGAGCTGATGCATATGAAGAAGAAAGTGCAAGAAGGTGTTGTTCCAGATGCAAGAAACGATGAAGAAGGAATACTTCGAGTCAACTCCAGACTTTGTGTACCTAACGATTCTGACTTGAAGCAAAGAATCATGATGGAGGCACACAACACACCATTTGCAATCCATCTTGGGAGTACCAAAATGTATCATGATCTTCGACAAACATTTTAGTGGAGCAATATGAAGAGAGAGATTGCGGAGTTTATCTCGAGGTGTTTAACTTGTCAACGTGTAAAGGCGGAGCATCAAGTGCCAAAGGGTCTATTGCAACCACTTGAGATTCTGAAATAGAAGTGGGAACACATTACTATGGATTTCGTTACGGGTCTTCCCAAGGTTTCTCAAGGCATAGATGCGATTTGGGTTATTGTTGATAAATTAACTAAGTCTGCTCATTTCTTGCCTATACGAGAGACTTATTCCCTTGAACGTCTTGCTCGTATGTACGTGAATGAGATTGTGAGATTGCATGACATGCCAGTATCCATAGTTTCGGATCGTGACCCAAGATTTACTTCACGATTTTGGGTTAGCTTGCAAAAAGCTATGGGCACGGATTTACGATTCAGTTCGGCATATCATCCTCAAACGAACGGGCAATCAGAAAGGACTATTCAAACTCTTGAAGATCTATTAAGACTCTATGTCCTAGATTTCAAAGGAAGTTAGGATAAGTACTTGCCATTGATGGAATTTTCCTACAATAACAGTTATCAAGCAAATATAGGCATGGCTCCATTCGAGGCGTTGTATGGAAGAAAATGTCGTTCTTTAGTATGTTTGGACGAGGTGGGTGAAGCAACGTTGTTGGGACCTGAATTGGTACGCATAACTACAGAAAAGATCCAAATGATTCGACAGCGTATACAAACAGCACAGGATCGACAAAAGAATTATAAGGATCTTCATCGAAAGGAAGTTGAATTTAATATTGGGGATCATGTATTGTTACGTATTTCTCCATAGAAGGGAGTTACAAGATTTGGGAAGAAAGAAAAGCTCAATCCAAGATTTGTTGGTCCATTTGAGATTCTTGACCAAATAGAAAATGTGGCCTATAGACTCGCACTACCTCCAAGCATGTCTCGTGTTCATAATATTTTTCACATATCTATGCTTCGTAAATATGTGAAAGACCCGAACCACATAATTAAGTTAGAACCAGACGAGATAACCGAAGATTTAATATACGAGAATGTACCTATTAAGATCTTGGATAGGAAAGAGCATGTCCTACGCACCAAGGTTATACCACAAGTTAAAGTTTTGTGGATGAACCATGCTATTGAAGAAATGGCCTTGGAGTTGAAATCAAAAATGAAAGTGACGTATCCTCACCTTTTCGAAGCACTAGGTACGTAAGTCAATTTCGAGGACGAAATTTCATAAGGAGGGGAGGTTGTAAGACCCCAACTTTTTCATAAATAAAATTGAATTTTCTCTAATTATTATTTTGAATAATAAGGTGTTAATTTGATATAATGATTTGGTTATGGGTGAAATGTGTAAATTTTGCAAAATAAGCAAGTGGTTATAAAATATTCATTGTTGTCGAGAAATATTCGTTTGGTCGTGAAATATTTTTATTGTCAGGGAATATTTGTACGATGGCGCAGCCATTTGTGGGCCCCATAACGAAAAACGGTCGGATGAAAAAAAGGACAAGTTTGAGTTTTTATAAATAACGGCGTAGTTGTTACCGTTAACACTGTTGGAATACCCGGTGGTTAAAGTACAGTAATACGCGTGGTTGGACAGTAGTACACGGTATTGCACAGTATTGTTGGATTATTGATTCTTAAGTAAGAAGACACTACTCAATAATTTTTACAGCAATTACTGTTCAATATTTTATTTTATTGATTGCTACGTTGATATTTTATATTATTGTTGTTTCAATAATTGTCACTGCACAGTATTTCCCATTATCAGGTCAATAATTTATATTATTTGAATAATATTATTAGATAGCATTATTGGCAATATCTAAGGAAGTTCTGTCTAAGGAGAGGTTTGGTCACCTAATTGCGTGCTAGTAAGGAAAAATCCTTATCGGAAAGCCCCCTCTTTCTTGGGAACGACCTGGTTGTCATAATTGTGATTATGTAATATTATTTATGAATAATTAATTATTGATTTATATGATAAGAAAATATTTATTTTATGCGGATATAAATGAAGGAATTAATGCTGAGGTATTTTATCAGTATTTTGTCAGAATGAATGTATTAAAAATCATCCGTATGTAGATTTTGGACATTTTCTGATTGGAATTTAGAAAAACTTTTTTTTACAAAATTGTAGAGAATTAAATTTCCAATGGAATAGACATGATACTCGAATTTTTCTGATAAAAGGGCTATTTATTATGAATTATTGAAGTTACTAATTATTATTTAAATTTAAAATATTTTGGAAAATTCTAGAATGGGTGGGCCCCACTTTTGGTTGGTGAGAAATGTGTTGAAATTTTATTTCAAAAGTGGTGGGCGTGAATAATAGCAGGTAAAGCCATCAAGTAGCAAGTTAGTCTGTTTTGGCGTTCTAGTATTTTCCTATAAATAGGGTGCTTAGTTAGAATTGAAAACCACACCAGAATCATAAGCTTTCTCTCTCTATACTATCGAGCGTATTTTTGTGAGTATTTAGATACTTTGAGAGTTGCTATTCAGTACAAGTTTCCTTCAGCCTTATACATGATATTTTAGCTGGAAGTACTGTTCTTTTGAGGTAAGAGATGTTATTTTCTTCGCAAATGATATTATTTTCTTCAATATCATTATGCCGAAATATTGATATAAATTTTATTGTAGAATTTTTATCTTTTTGTATCGGGGTTACTATTTACGTATACGGCACTATTCACGTATACGGTACTATTCACGAATACGACACTATTTACAGAAAAATAAATTTTTCTTTCTTTGTCCAAGTTGTCTATTGTGGTTACTATCTTTGATTGTATCCATATTTTAATCTTTATTTTTGAATTCTGCTCCACAATTGATTATTATAGAGTATTTTTGAACTTGGATAAACTGTAGCACGAATTTCTAATATTTGTCCTTTTGTCTTACTGGATTCGTTTTCTTTAAGATATTTTTCATCATTCTCAGTCTTAAATGATGATATTACTGAATATCTTTGACATATAATGCAAAGATAAATGATTAACTGATGAATATCTTTAACCCGTAGTGCAAAGATGAACAGGTGTTGAGATGAACATGAACAACTGGTAATACAAATGAATATCTTTAGCCTGTAGTGCAAAGATGAATATTTAATTCAAGATGTATATTGATTGATGTTACAGGGATAAAATATTGATGATGGACTTTTAAATCTTAGAAGATAGTAGAATTCATTCTCTACATGACTCTTCTAATGGATTGCTGTTTCTGTTGCAGTTGTTGATCTCAAACTTGTTGTCTATTATATTCTATCAGATTTTTTCCTATTGAAGACTAATGATAATTTGTTGTATATTATCTTAGTCATAATATTCTTTACTGGGCTAGTTGAGCTTACCCTTTTCTTTTTTGTTCTATTTTTCTCAAGAGGCGAGAATATAGCGGGAACTAGTCGGGGTGTGGAGTGATGTTTCCAGTCAGTTGTGTTAGCAGTCTTCACTATTTTATGAAATAGTGTGATAATAATTGTAACGAGGACTCCTTTGGAGTTTGAATATTGTCTATTAGACAATATTTGTATTTAAACTCACAGTATATGTGTTGTCGTATTTTGCACGATAATTGTATTAATAAAGTAGTATTTGCTTTTTTACCATATATTTGGCGACTCAGAATGGGTGATGTATACCTATTTTGGGGGCGTCACATGTTACACGAAAGTCGAGCTTTCATTGGGAAGTTGTGCCAAACCAAATTGCTTTGGTACGGAATCTGATGAAAAAGTCTGAGGTGAACATATCCCAGAATGGGGTTATACAATGGGTTGATCACCTACGTATGAAAGAGGTAGTTTACTTTCTTGGTGATTGTAAACTGACCGTTATAGAAGGGTTTACAGTGAAATGCTGTTAAACCTAGTAAGAGTTCATGGTCGATTTGACCCCTCAACAATAATGTGAAATGTTTTAAAGGAATCTTTATATTCCTATTTATTTGTTCTATTTCATAATTTTTAAGTTATGAAGATTAGGGAATGTTTGAAAGATAAGAACTTCTTCGAAGAGAAGTTAAAAGAATAGTAAGCTAAAATTTCGAGGACGAAATTCTGTGAAGAAGGGGTGAATGTGACGACCCGGGTATGGGTGTGGTTTGAAGAAATTTCGAGGACGGAATTTTTATAAGGGGGGAAGAATGTGACAACCCAAAAAAATCGAATTGTCCAGAATTTAAATTTTAAGAATTAGTTATTAATAAAATGAATTTTTATTATTATTTTCTGTGCTGTGTGTTTATTAATCGTTCTAGAACCTAGGATGATTATAAAACGGGAGGATTCTGGCTACGAGCTGGACTGAACGAGTAAGAATTTTCAAGATGAAAATAAAATTTTTTCAGGAATAAAAATATTTCCGAGAAAAAGACGAAATAGGCATTATTCACCCGACGAAACCTAAGGGTTAGGGTTGGAATAACCTAAGCCTTTTCGAGAGTTCAATATATCAAAATGACATCCCGTCGAAATATTTGACGATAATATATCATGAAAAGTTAAGTAAGCCGATAAAAGTTTTTTTCAAAAAACGTGCAGAAATCGGACGAAATAAAAATGATGAAAAGTATTGTTATGTACTTTTCATTCTTTTAACTACGTTAGGGGAAAACGTAAAGGAAAACGCTTATCGTCAAAAAGTATTTTTCAGTTTTTCGGAGTTCCGAAGATTGCATAATATTAAATATGTAAACGAAAGACGAAATATCCAAAAATATTTGGATTCCGAGAATCGCAGTTTTTAAAACTATCAGACGAATTCCGCAAGACGGAAGCACGAAGCTTCCAAGGGAAGCTTCGTGAATAGTAAGGAGGTTAAGTAAGGAGGTGGGAATAGTAATTTGGGGGCAAAATGACTAAAACACCCCTAGCCTTAGTTTTTTATATAAGAGAAGCTTAAGCTCATTTGTTGGTTAATAAAAAATTCACCAACACTTGAGAGAGAGAGAGAGAGAGAGAGAGAGAGAGAGAGAAGTCGGATGAGATGAGAAATGAAGAGGCAAAACTAGCCTGAGTGCAAACTTTGTCCAACGGAAGAAGATTAAAGAAGAAAGGTAATTCAAAACCTAACTTCTAAGTAATTTTTCTTTTAGTTTTTTATGTTAAAAACATAGCTTGATGATAATAGAAGTAAGAGATGTTAAGAATGATTTCATATGGTTGAAATCATGAGAAGAAGAAGAAGAAATAATAATTAGAAGTTTATTTAATAAATTTCTTAAGGAAGTATAAGATTCGTTATGATTTGAACGATCCGAATGATTCATATGAACGATTCAGTGAAATTAGTAATGAATGGTGTTTTATAACATCAAATTCTAAGAAAAAGTGAAATTGTAATCATAATATGGATTAAAAATGAAGAACGAACGAAGACGCGAAGAACACGAAGAACGTTGTTAATGGACAAATTTAAAACCATCATAGTATAACTTGTTGTTGATGGACAAGTTTAAAACCATCGCGTATAAGTTAGTTGTTTATTGCTTGGTTAGGAACGGTAGAAACGTTCATGAAGAACGGATTAAACTTAGCTATAACGAAGTTATGACGAAAATTTTGTAAAAGATGAAGGAGAAGTAGAAAGTATGTAAATGAACCTGAATGTGTAGGGTTTCATAAGAATGTAAGAGTCGTAGAAAATGTAAGTCACGGACTCAAGAATGAACGTGTTCCAAGTTCGGATGACCGAATTACGGACGAACGAACAAAGAACATTAATAACGTAAAACAAACAAAGGATGAAATTTAAGCCAATTGAATGACATGTTAACGGATTCAAAATGAATTTCTATGTGATGGAAATTGAAGTACGTAGGATAAGGAAGAGAATGGCTTTGGAACGACCTCGTTCCGAGTTATAACGAATAAGTTATGAGATTGTGAAGTAAGCGTCTCAAACTT
Organism: Panax notoginseng; assembly: GCA_016801055.1. Taxonomy (NCBI): domain Eukaryota; kingdom Viridiplantae; phylum Streptophyta; class Magnoliopsida; order Apiales; family Araliaceae; genus Panax; species Panax notoginseng. The sequence goes on from CM029022.1 coordinate 72,028,945, forward strand.
GATTCAAGACTTAGAAAAATTTTAGAAATTTTAAGCATGGCGTCGCAACGCCAGTTAAGCCTTGGGAGGCAACGTCGTAGCGCCAAACCGGGAAGTCCACCACTGGTAAGTGGCGTCGCAGCACGAGAGTTAGAGAAAGATTTGGCGCCACAGCGCAAGACCGGGGAAGAAGGTACTAGAGACTCGCGCCGCAACGCGAGGAAGAGAGAAGGAACCGGCGCCGCAGCACCAGTGCAGGGTAAGGCCCAGTAAAGAGCTTTAACTACTCAACTCCTGGGAGAAGTGTACGGAAAGATAATGAACATTTAGTTCACATAATGTAACACCTATACAAATGATTTAAACATTTAGTAAAGGTTGAATGGAAAGATTGAACGGAATTAAAAGACAAAGAATGTAAACGTAAATTACGTAACCGATATCCGGGGACCATAGTTGAGATAAAAAGAACGTATGGGAATACTATGACTATGATTCCTTAGATGTTGAGAGATGAGGGTTGTGAGATCCCAAATTTTATGAAATGAAAGTATTCAATTTTTTTATAATTATTATTTTATTTCGTAAATGGTTAAATTGATAAAAGGTTAAAGTTAAGGGTGATATGTGAAAATTTTTCAAAGTAGACAAGTTGTCATAAAATACCTAGTTACTATTCACTCTAGTATTGTTCACTCGAGTATTTGGGGCACTTTTTGTGTCGGAGTACTATTCACGAGTTACTATTCAAGAGTTAATATTCATGAGTTACTATTCACGAGTTACTATTCACCCGTAAGATATATTTCTTTTTGGTCCAAATCATTTTTGGGTACAATATTATTCCATGAGGAGATGTGCTAATTTTTCAGACCGTTGGTTGAAATTATATTAGTAAATTAATATGGATTGTTAGTTTAAAGTTTTAATAGTGAATCAGTATGAACCGTTGCTTTAAAGTTTTAATAGTGAATCAATATAAACCGTTGCTTTAAGTTTTAATAGTAAAATCTTTTTATATAAAATATAATACTTTTATAAAGTTATTCTATAAATAGAATATATTATATTTTATTATGCATAGTGTTTGCATAGTGCCTGCATAGTATTTGCATAGTAAAATCTTTTATAAAGTTATTCGTTTTATTAGATTATAAATAGAATATATTATATTTTATTTAAAAGATTTTGCTTTAAATATGAACCGTCAGATTAAAATAAATCAATCTAGACCGTTCATGAGTTAGTTACTATGCAGTCTATTTTTCTATAAATAGAAGCTCATTCCTTCATTATTTTCTTACGAATTAACTGAAACTCTAGAGAGAAAAACTATAGAGAGAGGTCTTCTTCTATAATCTTGAGCTTATTTCTTTAGAGTTTAAGAAAGCTTTGAGCGTAGTACAAGTTTCTTCGAGTATATTCTCCTCCTACCAATCGAAATACTCTTCTTTCAAAGGTAAGTGATATTAATTGTTGTACTCGTAAGGGATATTATTTGTTGTACTTGTAAGGGGTACTATTTCTTTTGTATTCATGAAGAGAACTTCTATTATTCTATTATTTATTATTCTGTTGTTATTCCATTAATTATTATTCTGTTGGAATAACCTGTATACGCGGATTACCGTATACCTGGTGATTTCTGTTGTTATCCCATTCTTTATTATTCTGTTGGAATAACCTGTATACGCAGATTACCGTATACCTGGTGAATTCTGTTATTATTCTATTCTTTATTATTCTGTTGGAATAACCTGTATACGCGGATTACCGTATACCTGGTGATTTCTGTTGTTATTTCATTCTTTATTATTCTGTTGGAATAACCTGTATACGCGGATTACCGTATACCTGGTGAATTCTATTGTTATTCCTTTCTTTATTATTCTGTTGGAATAACCTGTATACGCGGATTACCGTATACCTGGTGATTTCTGTTGTTATCCCATTCTTTATTATTCTGTTAGAATATCCTGTCGGTGCGTATTACGCCTAGCTTGGTTCCATTAATTATTATGTTAGAATAACCTGTCTGTGCGGTCTATCGCATGCATGGTGATTTCTGTTGTTATTCCATTCTTTATTAATCTGTTGAAATATCCTGTCTGTGCATTTTACGTCGGACCAGGTTCCGTCTTTATTATTCTGTTAGAATATCCTGTCTGTGCATTATACGCTGGACCTGGTTCCATTATTTATTATTCTATTGGAATAACTTGTATACGCAGATTACCGTATGCCTGGTGAAGTCTGTTGTTATTTCATTCTTTATTATTCTGTTAGAATAACCTGTATACGAGGATTACCGTATACCTGGTGATTTCTGTTGTTATTCCATTCTTTATTATTCTGTTGGAATAACCTGTATACGCGGATTATCGTATACCTGGTGATTTTTATTGTTATTTCATTCTTTATTATTCTGTTGGAACATCCTGTCTGTGCAATTGCGCATGACCTGGTTCCATTATTTATTATTCTGTTGGAATAACCTATCTGTACGGATTACGCACGCATGGTGAAATTCTTCTGTTATTCTATTCTTTATTATTATGTTGAAATAACATGTCTATGCGAAGTACTGCATACATGGTAAAATTCTTTTATTATTCCATTCTTTATTATTATGTTGAAATAACCTATCTATGCGAAGTACTGCATACATGGTGAAATTTTTTTATTATTCCATTCTTTATTATACTGTTGGTTATTGGTTTTATAGTTGTATGTCTTTGGCCTGTAGTGCAAAGATGATAAGTTGTTGAATATCTTTAGCCTGTAGTGCAAAGATGATCTGTTGTTTGATAGCTTTGACCCGTAGTGCGAAGATGGACATGTGTATGACATGATCATGGCAATTAGTGATACTAACGAATATCCTTGGCCATAGTGAATGGATAATTCAATGATGTGATTGGCAGGATCATGACCATTAGTTAACAGTTGAATGTCTTTATCCGTAGTGCACTGATAGACAATTGATTGGTATGATCATGACCATTAGTTTTATAGTTAAATATCTTTGGCCCGTAGTACAAAAATAGACAACTGATTGGTATTATCATTGTTATTACATTTGAATATCTTTAGCCTTTGGGGTAAGGATATTGAGTAAACATTCTATTAAGCCTTTATGGCAAGAAGGAACTGTTAATTCACATTATTATAAATATGAATTGTGAATTTAACTAACATCTTTGGTGGTTCAGGTGAACATAAGTGTTAAAAGTTCTATTTGTCTTAAGTATAACAAAAAACTGTTGATGAGTATTACAGGAATAAAAAACCAACGATGGACTTTTAATCTAGAAGAGATAGTAGACATTATGTTCTACTTGACTCTTCTAATGGATTGTTGATTCCGCTGCAATTATGGTTGAAAACATTTATTATCTACCATATGTTCTAAATCTCTGATTTATTCTGAAAAAGGCTGTTGATAAATTAATTATATTAGCCATGATATTCTTTATTGGGCTATTTGTGCTCACCCTTTTTGCTTCACAACTTCTTTCAGGTAATAAGAGTGTAGCTGGGTCGAGCGGGGATAACAGGAAAATAGTGTGATGGTCCGAGACTGTTAAAGTTTCTCAATACATTATAAAATGGCATGACATGCAACAGATAATTGTATTGAGGACCTAAGATGTGTGTGTCATATTTTATACGTCACTTAATAATTGATTTTGGCAAACAACAATAGGGTGATGAGAACCCGACTTTGAAAGCGTCAAAAGTGCACCTCATTAGAATGAACAAGATAGTAATCTTCTCATTCTTCTTTGGGGTCTATTGGGTCAACCAAGGATAATTATGTGGACATATGATATCTATCATAACCTAGACGCATGGCCTCCCATTCCTTGAGCACTTCCCAAATATTTTAATTTCTGAAATAATTATTGACTGTACCTTTATGTAAGGTAACATTGTAAGGTCTTGTGGTCAAGGCACCACGAGAGTATTATATATATTTGTATTAAAACTCACAGCTTATCTGTTGTCGTGCTCTACACGACAGTTCAACAGTTGTATAAATGAAGTTTGTATTTGATTTTTATAGTATGATATCTGGCGACTCAGAATGGGTCGTGTGGTCCTATTTTGGGGGCGTCACAAATGGTATCAGAGCCTAGGGATATGGTCGCTGGCGGAGATATGAGTCTAGAACTAGGAGGGGAGAGACGAGTAATATACTTCGCTAATGTGTGACTTACCTAAGCTAAAATTATTTACTTGATAAGTTGACAAATTATGATATGTCAATTAACCTTTGTTTTGAAGCTATATTCTATAATGATATCTGAAATACAGGAGATGAGCAATAAAAAAATTATGATACAGAGAAAATAACCGAGAAGGTACAATCCGAAAAGAAAGCAAGGTATTCTCATCTCTTTGAATACCAGGTACGTACGTAAATTTCGAGGGAAAAATTTCATAAGGAGGGGGGATTGTGAGATCCCAAATTTTATGAAATAAAAGTATTCAATTTTCTTATAATTATTATTTTATTTCGTAAATGGTTAAATTGATAAAAGGTTAAAGTTAAGGGTGATATGTGAAAATTTTTCAAAGTAGACAAGTTGTCATAAAATACCCAGTTACTATTTATTCTAGTATTGTTCACTCGAGTATTTAGGACACTTTTCGTGTCGGAGTACTATTCACAAGTTACTATTCACGAGTTATTATTCACGAGTTACTATTCACCCATAAGATATATTTCTTTTTGGTCCAAATCATTTTTGGGTACAATATTATTCCATGAGGAGATGTGCTAATTTTTCAGACCGTTGGTTGAAATTATATTAGTAAATCAATATGGATCGTTAGTTTAAAGTTTTAATAGTGAATCAGTATGAACCGTTGCTTTAAAGTTTTAATAGTGAATCAGTATAGACCGTTGCTTTAAGTTTTAATAGTAAAATCTTTTTATATAAAATAGAATACTTTTATAAAGTTATTCTATAAATAGAATATATTATATTTTATTATGCATAGTATTTGTATAGTGCCTGCATAGTATTTGCATAGTAAAATCTTTTATAAAGTTATTCGTTTTATTAGATTATAAATAGAATATATTATATTTTATTTAAAAGATTTTGCTTTAAATATGGACCGTCAGATTAAAGTAAAGCAATCTAGACCGTTCATGAGTTAGTTACTATGCAGTTCATTTTTCTATAAATAGAAGCTCATTCCTTCATTATTTTCTTACGAATTCACTGAAACTCTAGAGAGAAAAACTATAGAGAGAGGTCTTCTTCTATAATCTTGAGCGTATTTCTTTATAGTTTAAGAAAGCTTTGAGCATAGTACAAGTTTTTTCGAGTATATTCTCGCCCTACCAGTCGGAATACTCTTCTTTCAAAGGTAAGGGATATTATTTGTTGTACTCGTAAGGGATATTATTTGTTGTACTCGTAAGGGGTATTATTTCTTTTGTATTCATGAAGAGAACTTTTGTTATTCTATTATTTATTATTCTGTTGTTTTTCTATTAATTATTATTCTGTTGGAATAACCTGTATACGCGGATTACCGTATACCTGGTGATTTCTTTTGTTATTCCATTCTTTATTATTCTATTAGAATAACCTGTATACGCGGATTACCTTATACCTGGTGAATTCTGTTGTTATTCCATTCTTTATTATTCTGTTGGAATAACCTGTATACGCGGATTACCGTATACTTAGCGATTTCTGTTGTTATTTCATTCTTTATTATTCTGTTGGAATAACCTGTATACGCGGATTACTGTATACCTGGTGAATTCTGTTGTTATTCCATTCTTTATTATTCTGTTGGAATAACCTGTATACGCGGATTACCGTATACCTGGTGATTTCTGTTGTTATTCCATTCTTTATTATTCTGTTTGAATATCCTGTCGGTGTGTATTACGCCTGACCTGGTTCCGTTAATTATTCTGTTGGAATAACCTGTCTGTGCGGTCTATCGCATGCATGGTGATTTCTGTTGTTATTCTATTCTTTATTATTCTGTTGGAATATCCTGTCTGTGCGTTTTACGTCAGACCTGGTTTCGTCTTTATTATTCTGTTGTAATATCCTGTCTGTGCATTTTACGTCGGATCTGGTTCCATTATTTATTATTCTGTTGGAATAACATGTATACGCAGATTACCGTATGCCTGGTGAAGTCTGTTGCTATTTCATTCTTTATTATTATGTTGGAATAACCTGTATACGCGGATTACCGTATACCTGGTGATTTCTGTTGCTATTCCATTATTTATTATTCTGTTGGAATAACCTGTATACGTGGATTACCGTATACCTGGTGATTTCTGTTGTTATTCCATTCTTTATTATTCTGTTGGAACATCCTGTGTGTGCGATTGCACATGACCTGGTTCCATTATTTATTATTCTTTTGGAATAACCTGTCTGTACGGATTACGCACACATGGTAAAATTCTTCTGTTATTCTATTCTTTATTATTATGTTGGAATAACCTGTCTATGCGAAGTACTGCATACATGGTAAATTTTTTTTATTATTCCAGTCTTTATTATTATGTTGGAATAACCTATCTATGCGAAGTACTGCATACATGATGAAATTCTTTTATTATTCCATTCTTTGTTATATTGTTGGTTATTGGTTTTACAGTTGTATGTCTTTGGCCTGTAGTGTAAAGATGATAAGTTGTTGAATATCTTTGGCCTGTAGTGCAAAGATGATCTATTGTTTGATAGCTTTGACCCGTAGTGCGAAGATGGCCAGGTGTATGACATGATCATGACCATTAGTGATACTAACGAATATCATTGGACGTAGTGCATGGATAATTCAATGATGTGATTGGCAAGATCATGACCATTAGTTAACAGTTGAATGTCTTTGGCCGTAGTGCACTGACAGACAATTGATTGTTATGATCATGACCATTGATTTTATAGTTAAATATCTTTAGCCCGTAGTGCAGAGATAGACAACTGATTGGTATGATCATTGTTATTATATTTGAATATCTTCAGCCTTTGGGGTAAGGATATTGGGTAAACGTTCTATTAAGCCTTTATGGCAAGAAGGAACTGTTAATTCACATTATTATAAATATGAATTGTGAATTTAACTAACATCTTTGGTGGTTCAGGTGAACATAAGTGTTAAAAGTTCTATTTGTCTTAAGTATAACAAAGACTTGTTGATGAGTATTACAGGAATAAAATATCAACAATGGACTTTTAATCTAGAAGAGATAGTAGACATTATGTTCTACTTGACTCTTCTAATGGATTGTTGATTCCGCTGTAATTATAGTTAAAAACTTTTATTATCTACCATATGTTCTAAATTTATGATTTATTCTGATAAAGGCTGTTGATAAATTAATTATCTTAGCCATGATATTCTTTATTGGGCTATTTGTGCTCACCCTTTTTGCTTCACAACTCCTTTCAGGTAATAAGAGTGTAGCTGGGTCGAGCGTGGATAACAGGGAAATAGTGTGATGGTCCGAGACTGTCAAAGTTTCTCAATACATTATAAAACGGCATGACATGCAACAGATAATTGTATTGAGGACCTAAGATGTGTGTGTCGTATTTTATACGTCACTTAATAATTGATTTTGGCAAACAACAATAGGGTGATGAGAACCCGACTTTGAAAGCGTCAAAAGTGCACCTCATTAGAATGAACAAGATAGTAATCTTCTCGTTCTTCTTTGGGGTATATTGGGTCAACCAAGAATAATTCTGTGGACATATGATATCTATCATAACCTAGACGCATGACCTCCCATGTACGATAGTTTCCTTGAGTACTTCCCAAAGATTTTAATTTCTAAAATAATTATTGACTGTACCTTTATGTAAGGTAACATTGTAAGGTCTTGTGGTCAAGGCACCACGAGAGTATTATATATATTTGTATTAAAACTCACAGCTTATCTGTTGTCGTGCTCTGCACGACAGTTCAACAGTTGTATAAATGAAGTTTATATTTGATTTTTATAGTATGATATCTGGCGACTCAGAATAGGTCGTGTGATCCTATTTTGGGGGCGTCACAAGGTTGAGTGTATGCGAATAGTAAACGGGTATAACCTACACACCGTGTATGGTTTGACCGTAAGGTAATGAAGATCAATGATTAAACCTGTGAACGGTGAAGAAACTGAATTAAAGACAATGACGTGCAATGTTAAGAAGCCGAGTTAATAGTTATAACTTGGATGACGTTCCGAGTCGAATGAATCGGACGTTATAAGATATGAATAAGTTAATGTAAAATGGTTAACGATAAGGAATGAATCCTGAGGTATGACAGTTAGTTTCCAGAAAGCCATAAGGATAATGAAGCAACTTAACGAACATTATAGTTTTAATGGTTCGGATAAGTTAAGCTAAGTTTGGGATGTGGTACAATCATAATCGTTGATGGTTGACATATGGGAGCTGGGCAAAAAAATTCCTTCAGAGAGCGGAGGTATATACGAAACTGGCAACCGATCTAACACGCTGTTAAAGATAATGTAGATGAGACGGGAACTTGTTTGTTGGTTGTTTATGGGAAACCACTCAGAGTACCATATGGACTACTAGCAGAGACGCGATGTGTGCTGAGTCCTTGAAGAGTTATAAGAAGAAGATAAGAATGTAAATCATCAAAAATGATGATCGTATGAGTAAGACATCCCCGTATGTCGTAACGCCGTAAAACAGTAAATGAAGTTGGTCGCGTAAACTTAGATTACAAGAACGCGAACCCTAAAAAGTAAAGTTAAGTAAACTAATGCGAAAGTCAAGTATATGACTAATTGGTGTATGTGCTATTTCCTTATGTGTTATATAGGGTTTACAATGAGCAGCTCAGCATAAACTTTAAGCTGTAGCTGTGTGTAAAGGCAAGTTTCCTAACTTCATTCATATTTTAAATGAATGCTAGTTTCTTAAAATTCTCAGATGTTGAACATGAGAAGTTTTATCTATGTGCATATGTGCGATGTATGTACAAGGTGGTAGAATGTATGAGGCCTTGTGCCACAATTTTAACACTTCGGTGTTTCTGTGAGATGAACTGTTCTGTGATTGAATTGTTCAATATGAGAATGTTATGTTTATACATGAACCGTTATTGTTAAGTCTGTGCTAATGATTCTAGCCAAACAGAATGTGCATGAAAAAAGATAGAAGAATGAAAGTATTTCAAAGTGAATGTGACTAATATTTTAAAATGATAGGAATCAAGATTATTCCTATTATTCAAGCTGCTTCATAACCTTTGTTCAATTATTGAAGTTTTAGAAGAATGTTTAATTTCTTGAAGTTGTTTATTCAACTGCTATGACTTGCTGGGCAATTGAATGCTCACTCTTGCTTTAAATAAAAACATTTTCAGCGAACGATGTTAAAAAGAACTTAAGGATCCCGTAAAGATCAAGCTGATCGGTATCCAGATGAAGTGTCATTCAGTATATGAAGGAGCGTGAAGATCAAGCCAAAGCTTGTAATGTAGAATAGTTTAATTAAACTATAGACTAGTTTAATGAATTGTTATGTTTCTTTGGTGGCGGATGAAAGTCACTCTTGTAAGACGTAAAGAATAATGTAACTATCATTATTTGTAATGAATGAGATTATAAGATATTAGAACCTGGGATTTGAGAATGTATGTTGTTATATTTAGCTATATAATGATATATGTTTGGAAAGAAGTGGAACTGTGACGTACGGAATCCGAATGTGAAAATAGACCAAATTTCGGGGCATTGCAGTGGGGTCCACCAATGATTGTACCGTCATACGGATAATCCCTGATCAAAATAATATTCCCCGACCAAACAAATATTTTATGACAACTTGCCTACTTTGCAAAATTTGTAAATATTACCCACAACTATAACATTATATCAAATCCACACCTTATTATTCAAAATAATATTTAGAGAAAATTAAATCTTTATTCATAAAAGTTGGGGTCTTACAACCTCCCCTCCTTATAAAATTTCATCCTCGAAATTGACGTACGTACCTGGTATGCTGAAGAGGTGAGGATACCTTATTTTTATTTCACATTCTAACTCTTGAGGTATAACCTTTGAGTGTAGAATATGTTTCTTCTTATCCAAGATTTTAACAAGTACCTCTTCATACGTTAAATCTTCTGTTATCTCATCTAGTTCTAATTCAATAATGTGGTTCAGGTCTTCCACATATTTACATAACATAGATATGTGAAAAATGTTATGATCACGAGATATACGTGGCGGTAAGGCGAGTCTATAGGCCACAATTCCTACTCGATCGAGGATTTCAAATAGACCAATAAATTGAGGGTTGAGATTTTCTCTTTTCATCGACTCTTACTTCCAGAATAACACATTCTTGTACTTTCTTCTTCATATTCATCAGCTCCGGGTGTGTATGTGACACCCTCAAATCCGGATACTTCATTCCTATAGGATTTGGTGTTCACTGTCCAAAACCATTACATCTAACTACCCATCATAAAGGATAAAGACATAATTTAAATAACTTAAATAATAATCTTTCCTATTAAGGGTTACATCATCATCTCAAAATAATCCCAGGTAATCTAACCTTAAAATTATTACATAAGTTTACGGAATACATCACAAGATAAAACAAGTCTTTAACATAACTTATTTAAATAAATTTCTCATAAGTCTTCAACACTTGGACATTTTGCCCTTTCCCTTGCTAGTAGATGGCTCATCGACTCTTTCAACTTTAGCTGCAGTGTTAAATGCAAGAGTGAGCAAACAAATGCTCACTGATATAGAAAGTAGTAATGATAACAATCATGAGAATGAACAACGAGTGCTGAACGATAACGAACTTGTTCTACGAATCAAAATAGAAAATAAATTCGAGTTTAATATCTGAGGGTCTTAAGACCACGAACTATGTCTCCGGTGTTTAGGTTTTATTACCTCAACCTTAACAGTCATTTAGACTATACAGACTCTTCTGAACGTACTTAGGGGGATCAGCCCTTTGTACCATGTATTGTGCACAAACAACTAAACGTTACACGTACAAAATCCCCTATGTTAGGGTTACTCGTCTCAGTTTGGATTTAGAATTTCCGCACTAAAGAAAGTTTAGTTTGGAACTAGATTATTAGTGATTCTAGAATTTTAGAATACTATACAATTATAGATTAACTCAATCAATAAGGGTTTGCTAACTACTTTAAGGTTTAATACAAGAATGTATAACTGAACAAGGCTATCAAAGTCAAAGATCGGATATCAACAATATATCATTGAATAAACATGATACACAATCAAAGTGCTATATCCAAAAGAATTAGAACAATCTCATCTGAATTGATGTATTAGAACAATATATGCTTTGAATAATAATATCAAGATTTAGAAAAGTACAATTCGCTCGAGGTAACGAATTAGGTTACAAGAGCTTATACCAACATACGCAAGATAGATTAGGCTTGCTCAATAAAAAGAGGTAAGGTTTAGAAACTTGCTCAATAATAATAAGATAGAGTCAGAAAACTTGCCTTGTATGTAAGCTACACAAATGTAAAATTGTTCTCCAATTACCCTACACGTATCATTGGAATCGCAATAACAATTAGTTGTATAAATATTAGCTTTAGGGTTTAAACTACCACTTAGGTCATAACCTTAACCTAACATCTAACCATGTTGGTTAACACCTTAACGAATCTGAAATCTCACAATAAACTAACATAAATCTTATCATTTATCTTTAACTTTTGAAAACATCACATTTGATTCGTTACACAACTTACTAAATCATAGTCTATAGATTCAACGTTGTGATTACAACATGTCTTATAACATGTTTTAGGTTCCACTACAATCATTAAAATAAGTTAGGTTAACAATTTACAAGTTATGATGTTAACAGTTCAATTCTGGGTCTAACTAACCACTGGCGCGGCCGCGCCAGTTTTACACTGGATTACAGCGCGCCCGCGCGGCAGCAGCGCGCCCGCGCCAAGAGACAGCTCCCCCGCGTGGCATCAGCACGCCAGACAGCGCTCCCGCGCGACGCACCAGTTTCAGTTTTATAGAACGTGAAATTAGACTCTGTTATAGACCAAAAATCTCAATTCCACAAAAATTCACCAAACTTCAACATCTAAAACCTTGTAATAACATAGTTAAGCATGCTATACACCATTCTAACTACATAAACTTTATATATATATATATATATATATATATATAGTTTTGAAAAATTAAAACCACAATTTTCCAAATTTCCCCACTTTTGACAATTTTAGCGAATTCGATCGCCACGAATTCGTTTCTTAACCAATTTACATGATTCAAACTACGCCGCTTTCGTTTCTTATCATATTAAATAATCCAATAACAAAACACAGATTACAACACATATAGAGCATCAAATTTCGTACTTTCTAAAGCCATATCATATGAACATATAATTGTTATTTCAATTCCCTCCTAAAACCCCAATTCTCACGAATTTGATAACTGATATACATTCACAGATGATAACCAACCAATTTATCAAGAGTATACATATATATAACCAACATATGAAACAACAATTTAATAAAAACCCATTATAGAAAACTTTGAATCAATTACAATTCCAACTAGAAATTTTAGGACTGAGTTATAACTTGAATTAGTAAAACAATTCGCAACCCTTCTAGCAACACCACTGGAATTCATAGAGAACTCTCCCTTTCACTATTTTTCTCTCTTGCTTCCAAGCTATCTCTCTAAACCCTCAGCTATTTTGGCCTTAAAAAAAATAAGACGCGTTGAAATATACTAACTCCTACTTCCCCACTAACGTCAGGTAAAAACCCAACATGTAGCGTCAGTTGAATAAGACAAAGGCCACAAAGCCTTGTTTGGCTACCACATAATTCCCATACCAGATTATTTTTATATTATTATATTATATAGTTTCCACTTGTCACACATGTAATATTTAAATTAATTTAATTAACTCATACTTATAATTATAATAACAATAATAATTATAATTTCAACTGTAATATACTTAATAAATCTTTACAGATCTAATTTAATAAATTAGATCAAAACAACATATTATTGAATTTAATTATTTTCTTAAATATTAAGCAATTGATTTAATTTAATTATTTCCTTAAATTAAATCCTTCAGATAAAATTATCATTACTCAATTTAATTAACACTAATCAATTTAGTTACTAAATTAATTCACCACAATTCATCAATTATTTATTTTTCTTAATAAATAAATTATTTAAAATATTTATTTAATTCAATAAATATTTAAATTAAATTACAAATTTCTCGATCGTTACAACATTCCCTCCTTAAAAGGATTTTGTCCCCAGAATCACGACTCAAAAAAATTCATTCGCTACATTCTTCCCTCCTTAATAAGATTCTATCCCCAGAATCGCTATACAAAATCAAGCAAATAACTGAGGATAATTTTTCATCATAACTCTTTCAAGCTCCCACGAAGCTTCCTCAACAATGTGGTTCTTTTCTGTCAACAATTTGAATAGGGACTTCTTCATAAGACAAATCTTTCTCAAACTGTAAGGGATCATATTCTATTCCATGTTTATAATCAAGCTTATATGGCCTCAACACTGAAACATGAAAAATATTATGAACATGCTCCAACTCTGGAGGTAAAGCTACCTCGTATGCCACTTCACCCACTCATCGAAACACTTCAAAAGGTCCTATAAACCTAGGGCTTAATTTTTCCTTCTTGCCAAATTGAATTTTCCCCTTCCAGGGAGTCACTTTTAAGAAAACATAACTACCGACATCGAATTCCCGATTCTGTTGATGTTGATCGGCATATTTCTTCTGTCTATCCTGTGCAGCTATCAATCTTGCTCGAATCACTTTGATGATCTCGACAGTCTGTTGTATCAATTCTGGACCCAATAGCTGACGTTCACCTACCCATCCCTGCATAACGGAGTTCTGCATTTCCTGCCGTATAACGCTTCGTAAGGCGGCATGCTAATACTCACGTGATAGCTATTATTGTAGGCAAATTCTACCAATGATAGATGGTCATCCCAATTTCTCTTGAAATCCATGATACATGCTCTGAGCATATCTTCAAATGTTTGGATGATTCTCTCACTTTGTCCGTCAGTCTGAGGATGGTACATTGTGCTCATTCTCAGCTGTGTTCCCAAGCATTCTTGTAATCGTTTCCAGAAATTAGATGTGAAACGTGGATCTCTGTCGGATACAATGGACACAGGTACACCGTGTCTCGAAACAATTTCCTTCACGTACAGTTTTGCTAACCGATAAAGGGTAAATCTGATCTTCATTGGCAAAAAGTGTGCCGACTTTGTCAGTCGATCGACAATCACCCAAATGGCATCGTAACCTTGTTGGGTCATTGGAAGACCTACCATAAAATCTATTGTGATATGCTCCCATTTCCATTCTGGTATCTCTAACGGTTGCAATAATCCGCTTGGCCTTTGATGTTCAGCTTTAACTTTTTGACACGTTAAACATTTTTCCACGCACTCAGCTACATCCTTCTTCATATTCGGCCACCAAAAATATTGTCTAAGATCCTGGTACATTTTTGTACTCCCAGGGTGAATCGAATACCTTGAGTTGTGAGCTTCACTCAGAATTTCCTCTTTAACTTCTGGCACTGGCGGAACCCAAATTCTCCCTTCGAATCGAAGTAACCATTCCGAATCGATTTTGAATTTGTTTTCCTCACCTTCAGATATTTTCTGTTTTATCTTTTCGCAGTCTCCATCCTAAAGTTGTGCATTCTTCACTTTATCTATTAACATTGAACCGTTTCTTATCTGAAACAACTTTTCGTCGAATTCTGCAGAATATTTAATTTCCAATTCCATCTTAGCCATTTATGACACTAACTTCTCCTGAGCTGTCAACAACATTAACTTTTCCCGTCCTTTCCTACTTAAAGCATCAGCAACAACATTTGCCTTTCTGGGATGATAAAAAATCTCGCAGTCATAGTTTTTGATCAGCTCCAACCATCTTCTATGTCGCATATTTAAATCTTGTTGTGTAAAGATATACTTCAGACTTTTATGGTCAGTATATATCTCACACCTCTCTCCATAAAGATAATGTCTCCAAATATTCAGGGTAAACACCACCACAGCCAACTCTAAGTCATGAGTCGAATACCCTTTTTCGTAATCTTTTAATTGACGTGATGCATACGTAATAACTCTGTCGTTCTGCATAAGCACACAGCCTAGTCCTTTATGTGATGCGTCACTATACACCACAAAATTCCCTGTATCATCAGGCAATGACAACACAGGTGCTGAGCTCAACCTCTTCTTTAATTCGTGAAAACTTTCTTCACACTTCTCCATCCAAACAAACTTAACTGCCTTTCTGGTTAAATTCGTCAACGGGGTCACGATCTTAGAAAAATCTTGAATAAAACGCCTATAGTAACCTGTCAATCCTAAGAAACTCCTGACTTCTGACGGTGTCTTCGGCTGATCCCAGTTTATTACAACTTCAACCTTTGATGAATCTACCGAAATTCCATCTTTATCAATAACGTGTCCGAGAAATTGTACACATTCCAACCAAAATTCACATTTTGAAAATTTTGCGTACAACTTCTCTTTTCTCAATGTCTCCAATGTCACTCTTAAGTGTTCCATATGATCCTCCTTGGTTTTAGAATACACCAAGATATCATCAATAAACACCACCATAAATTTGTCTAAGAATGGTTTAAACACCCTGTTCATCAAATCCATGAACGCTGCAGGTGCATTGGTTAAACCAAATGACATAACCAGAAACTCGTAATGACCATACCGAGTTCTGAATGCCAACTTCGGTACGTCTTCGACCCTCACCTTCAGCTGGTGATAACCACTCCTCAAGTCTATCTTTGAAAAATACCTCGCTCCCTTCAACTGATCGAACAGGTCGTCGATTCTAGGTAATGGATACTTATTTTTAATCGTGACCTTATTCAATTCTCGATAGTCAATGCAAGGCCGCATCGATTCATCTTTCTTCTTAACAAATAACACCGGTGCTCCCCATGGCGATACGCTTGGCTGGATATACTTCTTGTCGAGCAATTCTTACAATTGCACCATTAACTTTTTCATCTCTACCGGGGCCATTCTGTATGGTGCTTTAGATATTGGGCCTGTTCCTGGTACTAAATCAATCACGAACTCGATTTGTCGATCTGGCGGAAGACCCAGCAAATCATCTGGAAATACATCTGCAAAATCTCTTATGATCGGTATCTCTTCTAATTTCGCACTCTTCTTCTGTGTATTAACTATGTAGGCTAAGTATCCTACACATCCTTGTCTTAACAACTTCTTGGCTTGCATCACCGTCAGACAACTTGCTTGTCGAGGTGATTTGCTGCCATAAAACATAACTTTTGACGGAGTCATAAGGTTAACACATTTTCTTTGGCAATCAATTACTGCTCCGTAATTGAATAACCAATCCATTCCCCAGTATAACATCAAACTCACCAAGTCTAATTGGTATCAAATCTACCATCATCTCGTGACCTTTTATAACCACTCTACAATTCTTATATATGAATCTAACAGGAATCACTTCCCTATTTGCAATCTCTATGCTCAAAGGATAATCTAATTCTTCCTGAGGCAAATCTAAATTCTGGGCAAATTCATCGGATATAAATGAACAAGTAGCACCCGAATCAAATAAGAATTAATACCATTAATCGAAATGATACCTGACACCACATCCTTAGACTGAACAGCATCTTGTACGGTCATATTGAAAGTCCTTACAGTAGGTTGGCTTGACTGTGCTGTTCTAGTGATAGTCAATGCACCACCACCGTTGTTGTTTCCCTTTCCTCCACTTGCACTCCCTGTTGGCTTTTTAGGGAAATCACGAGCCATGTGATCCTTCGAACCGCAGGTAAAATATGCTCCTTTCTTTGGACTAAAACAGTTCGGTGCAATGTGTCCCTCCTGACCACAATTGAAACACACCCGCTTTCCCTTCAAACATACCCCTGTATGGTTCTTTCCACAAGTAGCACAAGCTTTAAACTTTTTCTTCTGCTAACTTCCTTGTTGTCCACCCACAGTCGAATTCTCGTTCCACTTCCTCTTCTGATTGTTACTTCCAACGTTACTTCCACCAGCCTTATTTTCATTCTCATTCTTCCTCTTCTTTTGTTCTTGGTTGTACTTGGTCAAGGCATCGCTTCCACCTTCAGCGATAATTGCCTTTTCCAATACAGCCGCAAATGTATTTAACTGGAACATTGAAACCTTGCTATACAACCAGGGTTTCAATCCATGTTTGAACCTTCTCGCCTTACGCTCATCCATATTGGCTTGATAAGTGGCAAACCTTGCCAACTCGTTATGTGACGCCCCCAAAATAGGTCCATTCCACCCAACCCATTCTGAGTCGCCAAATACATGGTACAGAAAATAACTACAACTTTATTAATACATTTGTCGTGCAAAATACGACAACACATATACTGTGAGTTTAAATACAAATATTGTCATCTAGATAGTATTCATACTCAATTAAGTACTCATTATACTTATTGATACACTATTTTACAAAATAGTGAGAACTACTAAAACAACTGTCTTGAACCATCATTCCATACCCCGACTAGTACTCGCTACATTCTCGCCTCCTGAGAAGAAAATGGAACAACAAGGAAAAGGGTGAGCTCAACTAGCCCAGTAAAGAATATTATGACTAAGATAATATACAACAAATTATCGTTAGTCTTCAACAGGGAAAAATCTAATAGAATACAATAGACAACAAGTTTTAAATCAATAACTGCAGCGGAAACAGCAAACCATTAGAAGAGTCAAGTAGAGAATAAGTTCTACTATCTTCTAAGATTTAAAAGTCCATCATCAATATTTTATCCCTGTAACAACAATCAATAACCATCTTTAATCAAATATTCATCTTTGCACTACAGGCCAAAGATATTTATTTGTATCACCAGTCGATCATGTTCATCTCAACATCTGTTCATCTTTGCACTACGGGCCAAAGATATTCATCAGAAATCATCAATCTTTGCACTACAGGCCAAAGATATTCAATTATATCATCATTTAGGACTGAGGATGATGAAAAATATTTTAAAGGAAACGAATCCAGTGAAACAAAATAATAAATATTAAGGATTCGTATTTCAGCTATTCCATGTCCAAAAATACCTCATAAATAATCATAGTGGAGTAAAATTCAAGAATGATCAAAACATGGATACAATCAAAGCTAGTATCCAGAATAGATATTTTGGACGAAAAGAAGAAAATTTTATTTTTCGGTGAATAGTAACTCGTGAATAGTAACCCCGACATGAAAAGTTCCAAATTTGATAAAAAGTTCAGATCAATACTTCGGCATAATGATATTGAAGAAATAATATCATTTAAGAAGAAATAACATCCCTTACCTCAGCAAAAATAGTACTTCTAGTTGAAACACCGGATATAGGTTATGATTTGAACTTGCACCGTATAGCAATACTCAAAGTATTAGAATACTCACAAGAATACGTTCACTAATATAGAGAGAGAAAGAGAGAGAAACTTGTGTTTCTGGTGTGATTTTCAATTCTAACCTAAGAACCCTATTTATAGAAAAATGCTTAGAACACCAAAGCAGAAAATTGAATATAATATTAATATAATTATACAAATTTTTCTTAGCCCACCTTTGGTCAAAAACACCAGCCACACATGTTAATGATGTCCAACAAAATATCAAAAAACGTTTTTCTTAACTCTAATAAATAAAACTTCCAAAAATCAATTATTTCGGAACTTCAGAACTTCAATAATTCATAATAAATAGCCATTTTATCAGAAAATTCAAATCTCGCGAGTTTTTATAGGAAATTCAATTCTCTACAACTTTGCATAAGAAAGTTTTTCCAAATTCCAAACAGAAATTGACCGAAATCCACAAACGGCCGATTTTACAGTCAATAATAAATTTTCGGTCAAGAATTGTGTCCACCAACACACAAAACATGTGTTAATCATTTAATGCCACAAAAATACTCTTCCTCCTCATATACTCATATATCCCACATTCATTATAAAAATATCATCATCAATATATTATTAAAATAATATATTTAAATGAATTATTTTATCAGAAAAAGATAAAATATTAATTTTCAACAATTGTCACATTAAAAATTTTCTCCATCTATATCCACATAAAATCAATATTTTCCTCATCATATAAATCAATAATTAATTATACACAAATAATATTACAGAATCACAGTACTGGCAACCAGGCCGTTCCCAGGAAAGAGGGGGCTTTCCAATAAGGATCTCTCCTTACTGGCGCGCAATTAGATGACCAAACCTCTCCTTAGACAGAACTTTCTAGACATTGCCAATAATGTTATCTAATAATATTATTCAGATAATATGAATTATTGTTCCGATAATAGAAAATACTGTGTAGTGACAATTATTAAAACAACAGTAATATAAAATATCAACGCAGCAATTATTGAATCAATAAAATACAATATTGAATAGTAATTACTGTAACAATTATTGAGTAGTGCCTTCTTACGTAAGAATCAATAATTGGTGCAATACCGTGTGCTACTGTGCAACAACGCGTATTACTGTGTTTTAACCACCGGGTATTCCAACAGTATTAACGGTAACAACTACGCCGTTATTTATAAATAACTTATTTTTGTCATTTTCTTCATCCAATCGCTTTCCGTTATGGGGCTCACACAAGGCTGCGCCGTCGTACGAATATTCCCCGACAACAAGAATATTCCACGACCAAACAAATATTCCCCGACAACAATGAATATTTTAGGACCACTTTCTTATTTGAAATATTTGCGCATTTTACCCATAACTAACCACATTAATCAAATCAATCCTTACTATTTCAAAATAATAAATAGAGGAATTAAATTTCATTTATTAATAATTTGGGGTCTTACACGTTAAACTTCGCAGCATATTCTAGCACCGCCATAGTTCTTTGCTTCAGCTCCAAAAATTGCACTTCCAATTGATTCCGAGAACTCGCTAGAAAGTACATTTCAAAGAACATCTCCCTAAATCTATCCCACGCTATCACTCCCTGTCCTCCACGAACCTTATTTGCCTGCCACCAATAGCTAGCTTCAGACTTCAGCATGAACGTTGCGAACGCAGTCTTCTGATCTTCGTTAACTCTAGCAACATCGAACACCTTCTCCATTTCCATGATCCAGGTTTGAGCTTCCACTGGGTTCATAGACCCTTGAAACTCTGGCGGTCCAACCGCTTTGAATTCCTTGAAGGTCGTAACTTGAGCTTGTGGTTGATTCGCAAGTGCTCCCGTCAACAGAGTTACCAACTGCTGAACCGGGTTAGCGTTGGCCTCATTATTATTATTAGTAGACCGCTCAGGAGGTGGTTGTTGACGTGGTTGTCTTCTTCTAGGAGGCATTTTCTATTTAAAATATACGCTTATTAGTTCATTACTCAACTTCTTAGGTATTTGAAGTTTAACTTAAACATTCTAAAATTAAAGCTATAACACATAACATTTCAAATAAACCTTGATATTTTATTCATTCATAATGTTTTTTAACACATATATATAAGATAGCATATCTGCTATAAACATCCACTTTCCTGAACTAGACAAGTTTTGGGATTACATACTCATACTACCCCTTTATTTATCTTCAAAATAAGGGATTTAAAAATTTATTTATTCACATAAATAACCACATATTATTGTCACTCTTATTCTATCTAGGCATATTAAGACGTCGTAAGGCTTCCCGACGTTCTTCTTCCATAACACGGTACGCTGTTCTACGATCCACCACGAACCACGGCAAGTCTTCAAATTGAGGTGGATAATAAAAGACTCAATCCTGGGCCCTATCAATCGCAGAGTAAAAGGCGTGATTGTGACGCCCCCAAAACAGGTCCATTCCATCCAACCTATTCTGAGTCGCCAAATACATGGTACAGAAACAACTACAACTTTATTAATACAACATAAAAACTGTGAGCGTAAATACAAATATTGTCATCTAGACAATATCCACACTCAAATAAGTCCTCATTACAATTATTGGTACAATACTTTACAAAAAAAATGGTGAGGACTACTAAAACAACTTCCTAGAACCTTCATTCCATACCCCGACTAGTACTTGCTACATTCTCGCCTCCTGAGAAGAAAATGGAACAACAAGGAAAAGGGTGAGCTCAACTAGCCCAGTAAAGAATATTATGACTAAGATAATATACAACAAATTATCGTTAGTCTTCAACAGGGAAAAATTTAATAGAATACAATAGACAACAAGTTTTAAATCAATATTCGCAGCGGAAAATAATAATTCATAGAGAAGTTACGTAGAGAATGAAATCTACGATTATCTATGAATTTAAAAGCACATCATCAATATTTTATCCCTGTAATATCAATCAATAAATATCTTGAATCAAATAGTCATCTTTGCACTACAGGCCAAAGATATTCATCAGTTGGTCATGTTCACCTCAACGCCTGTTCATCTTTGCACTACGGGCCAAAGATATTCATCAGAAATCATTAATCTTTGCACTACAGGCCAAAGATATTCATTTATGTCATCATTTAGAACTGAGGATGATGAAAAATATTTTTTTAAGGAAACGAATCCAGTGAAACAAAATAATAAATGTTAAGGATTCGTATTTCAGCTATTCCATGTCCAAAAATACCTCATAAATAATCATAGTGGAGTAAAATTCAAGAATGATCAAAACATGGATACAATCAAAGCTAGTATCCAGAATAGATATTTTGGACGAAAAGAAGAAAATTTTATTTTTCGGTAAATAGTAATTCGTGAATAGTAACTCATGAATAGTAACTCATGAATAGTAACCCCGACATGAAAAGTTCTAAATTTGATAAAAAGTTCAGATCAATACTTTGACATAATGATATTGAAGAAAATAATATCATTTAAGAAGAAATAACATCCCTTACCTCGGAAAGACGGTACTTCTGACTTGAATACTAGATATAGTGCTGAAGGAAACTTGCACCGTATAGCAACACTCAAACTATCAAATACTCACAAAAATACGCTCGATATAGAGAGAGAAATAGAGAGAAACTTGTGTTTCTGGTGTGATTTTCAATTCTAACCTAAGCACCCTATTTATAGGAAAATGCTTAGAACACCAAAGCAGAAAATTTAATATAATAATAATATATTTATCAAATTTTCCTTAGCCCACCTCTAGACATCTGATCTCAGCCCATTTATATCACATGTTAGCCCACTTAAATGCCAAAAAATGTTTTTCTTCAAAATAATAAATAAAACTTCCAAAAATCAATTATTTTAGAACTTCAGAACTTCAATAATTCATAATAAATAGCCCTTTTATCAGAAAATTCGAATCTCGCGAGTTTTTATAGGAAATTCAATTCTCTACAACTTTGCAGAAGAAAGTTTTTCCAAATTCTAAACAGAAATTGACCGAAATCCATAAACGGGCGATTTTACAGTTAATAATAAATTTTCGGTCAAGAATTGTGTCCACCAACACACAAACATGTGTTAATCATTTAATGCCACAAAAATACTCTTCCTCCTCATATACTCATATATCCCACATTTATTGTAAAAATATCACTATCAATATATTATTAAAATAATATATTTAAATGAATTATTTTATCAGAAAAAGATAAAATATTAATTTTCAACAATTGTCACATTAAAAATTTTCTCCATCTATATCCACATAAAATTAATATTTTTCTCATCATATAAATCAATAATTAATTATACACAAATAATATTACAGAATCACAGTACTGGCAACCAGGTCGTTCCCAGGAAAGAGGGGGCTTTCCAATAAGGATCTCTCCTTACTGGCGCGCAATTAGATGACTAAACCTCTCCTTAGACAGAACTTTCTAGACATTGCCAATAATGTTATCTAATAATATTATTCAGATAATATGAATTATTGTACCGATAATAGAAAATACTGTGTAGTGACAATTATTAAAACAACAGTAATATAAAATATCAACGCAGCAATTATTGAATAAAATACAATATTGAACAGTAATTACTGTAACAATTATTGAGTAGTGCCTTCTTACGTAAGAATCAATAATTGGTGCAATACCGTGTGCTACTGTGCAACAACGCGTATTACTGTGTTTTAACCACCGTGTATTCCAACAGTATTAACGGTAACAACTACGCCGTTATTTATAAACAACTTATTTTTATCGTTTTCTTCATCCAATCGCTTTTCGTTATGGGGCCTACAAAAGACTGCGCCGTCGTACGAATATTCTCCGACAGTAAGAATATTCCACGACCAAGCGAATATTTCTCAACAACAATGAATATTTTATAACCACCTGGTTATTTGAAATATTTGCGCATTTTACCCATAACTAACCACATTAATCAAATCAACCCTTACTATTTCAGAATAATAAATAGAGGAATTTAAATTTTATTTATTAATAATTTGGGGTCTTACAACCTCCCCTCCTTATGAAATTTCGTCCTCGAAATTGACATACGTACCTGGTGTTTCGAAAAGATGAGGATACCTCGCTTTCATTTCCGTTTCCAACTCCCAGGTCATTTCCTCAATAGCATTGTTTCTCCACAAAACTTTAACTTGTGGTATGACCTTCGTGCGTAGGACATGCTCTTTCCTATCCAAGATCTTGACAGGTACCTCTTCGTACGTTAAGTCTTCGGCTCTCTTGTCCGATTCTAACTCAATAACGTGGTTCGGGTCTTTCACATATTTACATAACATCGATACGTGAATAACGTTATGAACACGCGATATACTTAGCGTTAAGGCGAGTCTATAGGCCACAGTTCCTACTCGATCGAGGATTTTAAATAAATCGAAGGCTTGAGCTTTCTTCTCTTCATCGACTCTTACTTCTAGAATAACACATTCTTGCACCTTCTTGTACTTTCTTCTTCATACGCATCAGCTCCCGGTCTGTGGCTTAAGCAACTTTAACTTTATCGATTAAAGTTGATTCTATGCGTATACTTGACATCATCGCACTCGTTCCTGCATATGATCTTCTACTCAATGCGTCAGCTACCGCGTTCGCTTTTTTAGGATGGTATTGGATGGTATGATCGAAATCTTTCAACAGCTCGAGCCAACGTCGGTGTCGCATGTTGAATTCTTGGAAGCTCTTCTCGCATTCCTCGGTCCATTCGAAGTTTGTATCTTTTCGAGTCAGCTGAGTTAACGGAGTAGCGATTCGAAAAATCCTTCCACGAATCTCCGATAGTAACCAGCTAAGCCTAGAAAGCTACGTATTTCGATTACTGACTTAGGTTTGCTCTCAACTGTGACTCATATCCCAATCTTGGATAGCACGTCACAATAACACCTATCAGTTTACTACCGCACGAATATGGCGTCCCCTACGGAGAGTCTGGCTTCGGTGCATTCCACAAAGGAAGTCACCAGATAAAGGCTCGGTTATCAACTTCTATAGTTGGGTTTTTAACTCCTGAAGTTCAATAGGAGCCATTCGATATGAGATTTTAGAAGTGAGTTTTGTACTGGGTTCAAAGTCGATACAAAATTCAATATCACGCTCTGGGAGTAAGCCAAGAAATTCTTCAGAAAATACGTCAGGGATTTACTAACAATAGAAATATCATTCAAATCTGACGTATTTTTGTTCAAGTCCATGACATGGGCTAAGAAAGCTTGACATCCGTTTTTCAATAAACGAATGACTTTACGGCTTGATATGAAAGAGTTTGACTTCAATGGTTTGATTGCTTGAATTTGAATAACAGGTTGCTTAGGAATATGAAAACTAACAACCTTACGAAAGCAATCAATTTTAGCATGATGAGTAGTTAACCAATCAATTCTTAAAATCACATCAAAAGCAAGTATCTTTAAAGAGATAAGATCAACATGTAATGTGATGGTACCAACTTGGATCAAACAAGATTTATAAACAGTGGATGTGATGAAAGTTTCCCCTAACGGAGTCTCCACAGATAAATCAAAGTCTAATTTCTCCGGAGTCAATTTTAAACGTTGAACGCAAGCAAGAGAGATAAAAGAATGGATAGAACCGGTATCTAATAAGGTATAGACTTCGCAAAAATTTATAATTAACTAACCCGTGCTAACTTCGTTCGGGTTCCTCGCATTCTGACCAGTCACGAAAAACGCTCTTCCAGGAACCGTTGACTTTGACTTTTCTGGGGCAGTCTTTTGAGTCACCGTCCCCGCTGAACTTGGTTTCGCTATTGTACAATCTCGAGCGATATGTCCTTTCTTTCCACAATTATAGCATACCTTGAACTGTTGTGGGCAGTTTGGGCTGATATGTCCTTCTTTTCCGTACTTATAGCATATAACCAGTGGTCGTTCTCCTCCCTTGGAACCAGTTGCTGCTGGTGCTGACGTCTTCGTATTGTCATTGTTGAATTTCCTCTTTTTAAAATCTCCTCCCGACTCGCTTCTTCTATTTTTATGGCCACGATTACCACCAGAGTGGTTGCCGCTCTTGTCCGTATTTTTCTTTCTCCACTGGTTATCGTTGTTCGGATGACTGTTGTCACCGATATGATCCTGGTTGTGGTCCCTCGGTTGACCGTACTCGTTATCTCGCTCCAACAATTGAGCCCTGCTGACAACATCTGAATAGAGAAAAAATTTATGAGAAATGAGATATTGACGTATGCCGGGTTTCAAACCTCTCAGAAACATCCGCGTCATACGTTCCTCATTCTCCACCAAATGAGGTGCAAACCTGGATAACTCCGCAAACTTCGCCTCGTACTGGGGCACCGTCATGTTATTCTGCTCCAGTCTAATAAACTCTACCTCCTTCATATGACGAATACTTTCAGGAAAGTACTTGTCATTGAATAGTTTCTGAAATGTCTCCCAAGACATGCTGAGTGCAGCTAGATGGGTACGCTTCACAGATTCCCACTAGTAGTCTGCCTCGCCACGGAACATAAAGGTGGCGAATGGAACCTTCTGTTCCTCCGTGCATCCCAAGACATCAAATATCTTGGTAATTTGCTTGACCCATGTCTCCGCCTTAATCGGATCTGGCTTTCCCCAGAATTCTGGTGGTCCCAACTCTTTGAACTGCTTGGATGTGACCAGCTGTGCGTTGCCATTGTTTCTTCCTATATTTTGAACAGGAATCTCCTTCGTCTGGTTTTGCATGAATCGCAAAAAGTTTCTAAACATCTCATCGTTCACCGTCTGCTCAGTGGTGTTATTCACAGGAGGAACATTGCCAGCCTGTTGCACGTTCTCCTCGTTGGTGAGTACAGGTGTCTCCAAGGTTTCATTTACTCCACTGTTAACATTCTCAGTCGACATTCTCAAATACTGCCATAAAACAAGGGTTAATTTAACAAATTAACAAATCACATAATATCCCTATATTATGACCGACCAACAAATAAGCTTAGGTAGGACACACTAGCGAAGGATTTACTCGTCTCTCCCCTCCTAGTTCTATTCCCCGATCCCCGCCAGAGATCATATCCCTAAGCTCTGATACCAACTGTGACGCCCCCAAAACAGGTCCATTCCATCCAACCTATTCTGAGTCGCCAAATACATGGTACAGAAACAACTACAACTTTATTAATACAACATAAAAACTGTGAGCGTAAATACAAATATTGTCATCTAGATAATATCCACACCCAAATAAGTCCTCATTACAATTATTGGTACAATACTTTACAAAAAAAAATGGTGAGGACTACTAAAACAACTTCCTAGAACCTTCATTCCATACCCCGACTAGTACTTGCTACATTCTCGCCTCCTGAGAAGAAAATGGAACAACAAGGAAAAGGGTGAGCTCAACTAGCCCAGTAAAGAATATTATGACTAAGATAATATACAACAAATTATCGTTAGTCTTCAACAGGGAAAAATTTAACAGAATACAATAGACAACAAGTTTTAAATCAATATTCGCAGCGGAAAATAATAATTCATAGAGAAGTTACGTAGAGAATGAAATCTACGATTATCTATGAATTTAAAAGCACATCATCAATATTTTATCCCTGTAATATCAATCAATAAATATCTTGAATCAAATAGTCATCTTTGCACTACAGGCCAAAGATATTCATCAGTTGGTCATGTTCACCTCAACGCCTGTTCATCTTTGCAATACGGGCCAAAGATATTCATCAGAAATCATTAATCTTTGCACTACAGGCCAAAGATATTCATTTATGTCATCATTTAGAACTGAGGATGATGAAAAATATTTTTTTAAGGAAACGAATCCAGTGAAACAAAATAATAAATGTTAAGGATTCGTATTTCAGCTATTCCATGTCCAAAAATACCTCATAAATAATCATAGTGGAGTAAAATTCAAGAATGATCAAAATATGGATACAATCAAAGCTAGTATCCAGAATAGATATTTTGGACGAAAAGAAGAAAATTTTATTTTTCGGTAAATAGTAACTCGTGAATAGTAACTCATGAATAGTAACCCCGACATGAAAAGTTCTAAATTTGATAAAAAGTTCAGATCAATACTTCGACATAATGATATTGAAGAAAATAATATCATTTAAGAAGAAATAACATCCCTTACCTCGGAAAGACGGTACTTCTGACTTGAATACTAGATATAGTGCTGAAGGAAACTTGCACCGTATAGCAACACTCAAACTATCAAATACTCACAAAAATACGCTCGATATAGAGAGAGAAATAGAGAGAAACTTGTGTTTCTGGTGTGATTTTCAATTCTAACCTAAGCACCCTATTTATAGGAAAATGCTTAGAACACCAAAGCAGAAAATTTAATATAATAATAATATATTTATCAAATTTTCCTTAGCCCACCTCTAGACATCTGATCTCAGCCCATTTATATCACATGTTAGCCCACTTAAATGCCAAAAAACATTTTTCTTCAAAATAATAAATAAAACTTCCAAAAATCAATTATTTCGGAACTTCAGAACTTCAATAATTCATAATAAATAGCCCTTTTATCATAAAATTCGAATCTTGCGAATTTTTATAAGAAATTCAATTCTCTACAACTTTGCAGAAGAAAGTTTTTCCAAATTCCAAACAAAAATTGACCGAAATCCACAAACGGGCGATTTTACAGTTAATAATAAATTTTCGGTCAAGAATTGTGTCCACCAACACACAAACATGTGTTAATCATTTAATGCCACAAAAATACTCTTCCTCCTCATATACTCATATATCCCACATTTATTGTAAAAATATCACCATCAATATATTATTAAAATAATATATTTAAATGAATTATTTTATCAGAAAAAGATAAAATATTAATTTTCAACAATTGTCACATTAAAAATTTTCTCCATCTATATCCACATAAAATTAATATTTTCCTCATCATATAAATCAATAATTAATTATACACAAATAATATTACAGAATCACAGTACTGGCAACCAGGTCGTTCCCAGGAAAGAGGGGGCTTTCCAATAAGGATCTCTCCTTACTGGCGCGCAATTAGATGACCAAACCTCTCCTTAGACAGAACTTTCTAGACATTGCCAATAATGTTATCTAATAATATTATTCAGATAATATGAATTATTGTTCCGATAATAAAAAATACTGTGTAGTGACAATTATTAAAACAACAGTAATATAAAATATCAACGCAGCAATTATTGAATAAAATACAATATTGAACAGTAATTACTGTAACAATTATTGAGTAGTGCCTTCTTACGTAAGAATCAATAATTGGTGCAATACCGTGTGCTACTGTGCAACAACGCGTATTACTGTGTTTTAACCACCGTGTATTCCAACAGTATTAACGGTAACAACTACGCCGTTATTTATAAACAACTTATTTTTGTCGTTTTCTTCATCCAATCGCTTTTCGTTATGGGGCCCACAAAAGACTGCGC
This sequence comes from Panax notoginseng, assembly GCA_016801055.1. Lineage (NCBI taxonomy): Eukaryota > Viridiplantae > Streptophyta > Magnoliopsida > Apiales > Araliaceae > Panax > Panax notoginseng. Next base: position 72,057,934 of record CM029022.1, read on the forward strand.
CGTCGTACGAATATTCTCCGACAGTAAGAATATTCCACGACCAAGCGAATATTTCCCAACAACAATGAATATTTTATAACCACCTGGTTATTTGAAATATTTGCGCATTTTACCCATAACTAACCACATTAATCAAATCAACCCTTACTATTTCAGAATAATAAATAGAGGAATTTAAATTTCATTTATTAATAATTTGGGGTCTTACAGTGATCCATCTCATTCAACTTGGCCTTCTTCACTTGGACCTTAGCCTTAGCACGATCTGCACGTTGAGTCGCCTTCATCCAAGCGTCCTCTGCTCTTGCACGCTTAGTTAATTCCTCTTTGAAGTCGTCTTTTAATTTCTTCATCTTCTCGTTCACTGCCAACAAATCTTCATGCTGACCTTTCATTTGCACTAAGTCCCACTCCGTGTTTCCAAGGCGTGCGTCAAGTTCCTGAATCTCAGCATCCTTCTGCTCCATTGTAGCGTGATGCATCTTAACTAACTCCTTCAGTTCCTCAACATTATCTTGTAACTTTATGTTCCGATCATACAAAGCATCATACATCTCAGCTGATATGGAGTTTGATGGAAACTCCACAGGATCCTCTTCCTCCTCATCCTCTGAACTATCCTCCTCGGAATCGGTCACAGGCTCATCTTCCTGGATCAACTGCTTCCGCACTATGTGAATATCCTGGGGTTCGTAATCTCTAGGTATCTGAGGTATCACCTCCCTAGTTGGACTGGATCCTCCTTCATTAGATATCCTGTCAACAAAATATTTTAAGTTTTACTTAACGTTATCAATACTCGCGAGCACATAAGTTATTAACACATAGCACATAATGTCTTTTATTGTTCAGTTTCAATGGATGCCTTAATCCATTCCTTAAAATCCGATAAGAGTTAAACACCTCTATGTTTTCTGACTCCTTAAAGGTTACTTCCTAAGGTTTCCCCACCTAAGGTTCATAACCTAAGGTTTATAACCTAACTTTGATACCAACCTGTGACACCCCCAAATTCGGGTACTTCATTCCCATAAGATTTGGCGCTCACTGTCCAAAACCATTACATCTAACTACCCATCATAAAGGATAAAGACATAATTTAAATAACTTAAACAATAATCTTTCCCATTAAGGGTTACATCATCATCTCAAAATAATGTCAGGTAATCTAACCTTAAAATTATTACATAAGTTTGTGGAATACATCACAAGATAAAACAAGTCTTTAACATAACTCATTTAAATAAATTTCTCATAAGTCTTCAACACTTGGATATTTTGCCCTTTCCCTTGCAAGTAGATGGCTCATCAACTCTTTCAACTTTAGCTGCAGTGTTAAATGCAAGAGTGAGCAAACAAATGCTCACTGATATAGAAAGTAGTAATGATAACAATCATGAGAATGAACAACGAGTGCTGAAAAATAATGAACTTGTTCTACGAATCAAAATAGAAAATAAATTCGAGTTTAATATCTGAGGGTCTTAAGACCATGAACTATGTCTCCAGTGTTTAGGTATTATTACCTCAACCTTAACAGTCATTTAGACTATACAGACTATTCTTAACGTACTTAGGGGGATCAGCCCTTTGTACCATGTATTGTGCACAAACATCTAAACGTTACACGTACAAAATCCCCTATGTTAGGGTTGTTCGTCTCAATTTGGATTTAGAATTTTCGTACTAAAGAAAGTTTAGTTTGGAACTAGATTATTAGTGGTTCTAGAATTTTAGAACACTATTCAGTTATAGATTAACTCAATCAATAAGGGTTTGCTTACTACTTGAAGGTTTAATACAAGAATGTATAACTGACAAGGCTATCAAAGTCAAAGATCGGATATCAACAATATATAATTGAATAAACATAATACACATGCAAAGTGCTATATCCAAAAGAATTAGAACAATCTCATCTGAATTGATGTATTAGAACAATATATGCTTTGAATAATAATATCAAGATTTAGAAAAGTAAAATTCGCTCGAGCGAATTAGGTTACAAGAGCTTGTACCAACATGCGCAAGATAGATTAGGCTTGCTCAATAAAAAGAGGTAAGGTTTAGAAACTTGCTCAATAATAATAAGATAGAGTCAGAAAACTTGCCTTGTATGTAAGCTACACAAATGTAATATTGTTCTCCAATTACCCTACACGTATAATTGGAATCGCAATAACAATTAGTTGTAAGAATATTAGCTTTAGGGGTTTAAACCACCACTTAGGTCATAACCTTAAACTAATATCTAACCATGTTGGTTAACACCTTAATGAATCTGAAATCTCACAATAAACTAATATAAATCTTATCATTTATCTTTAACTTTTGAAAACATCACATTTGATTCATTACACAACTTACTAAATCATAGTCTATAGATTCAACGTTGTGATTACAACATGTTGTATCTTATAACACGTTTTAGGTTCCTCTACAATCATTAAAATAAGTTAGGTTAACAATTTCCAAGCTATGATGTTAACAGTTCAATTCTGGGTCTGAATAACCACTGGCGCGGCCACGCTAGTTTTACACTGGGTTACAACGCGCCCGTGCGGCAGCAGCGCGCTCGCGCCAAGAGACAGCGTGCCCGCGTGGAATCAGCGTGCCAGACAGCGAGCCCGCGCGACGACCAGTTTCAGTTTTACAGAAGATTTAATCAAACTCTGTTATAGACCAAAAATCTCTATTCCACATAAATTCACCAAACTTCAACATCTAAAACCTTGTAATAACATAGTTAAGCATGCTATACACCATTCTAACTACATAAACATTATATATATATATATATATATATATATATATATATATATATATAGTTTTGAAAAATTAAAACCACAATTTTCCAAATTTCCCCACTTTTGACACTTTTAGCGAATTCGATCGCCACAAATTCGTTTCTTAACCAATTTACATGATTAAAACTACGCCGCTATCGTTTCTTATTATATTAACATAATCCAATAACAAAACACAGATTACAACACATATAGAGCATCAAATTTCGTACTTTCTAAAGCCATATCATATGAACATATAATTGTTATTTCAATTCCCTCCTAAAAACCCAATTCTCACGAATTTGATAACTGATATACATTCACAGATGATAACCAACCAATTTATCAAGAGTATACATATATATAACCAACATATGAAACAACAATTTAATAAAAACCCATTATAGAAAACTTTGAATCAATTACAATTCCAACTAGAAATTTTAGGACTGAGTTATACCTTGAATTAGTAAAACAATTCGCAACCCTTCTAGCAACACCACTGGAATTCATAGAGAACTCTCCCTTTCACTATTTTTCTCTCTTGCTTCCAAGCTATCTCTCTAAACCCTCAGCTATTTTGGCCTTAAAAAAAATAAGACGCGTTGAAATATACTAACTCCTACTTCCCCACTAACGTCAGGTAAAAACCCAACATGTAGCGTCAGTTGAATAAGCCAAAGGCCACAAAGCCTTGTTTGGCTACCACATAATTCCCATACCAGATTATTTTTATATTATTATATTATATAGTTTCCACTTGTCACACATGTAATATTTAAATTAATTTAATTAACTCATACTTATAATTATAATAACAATAATAATTATAATTTCAACTGTAATATACTTAATAAATCTTTACAGATCTAATTTAATAAATTAGATCAAAACAACATATTATTGAATTTAATTATTTTCTTAAATATTAAGCAATTGATTTAATTTAATTATTTCCTTAAATTAAATCCTTCAGATAAAATTATCATTACTCAATTTAATTAACACTAATCAATTTAGTTACTAAATTAATTCACCACAATTCATCAATTATTTATTTTTCTTAATAAATAAATTATTTAAAATATTTATTTAATTCAATAAATATTTAAATTAAATTACAAATTTCTCGATCGTTACAGTGTAGCTTGAGCGGCTTTAACTTTATTGGTTAAAGTCGATTCTACTCGTATATTTGACATCATAACGTGGGTCCCTAGAGTCTTTAACTCTATCTCTATTTTTGTAAATCATACAAAATGGGTCTTTATGTTAACAACGTCGCACTCGTAACTGCATACGATCTTCTACTTATCGCATAGCTATCACGTTCGCTTTTCTAGGATGGTATTAAATGGTATGATCATAATCTTTCAACACAACGTCTTTGACACATGATACGTTTGTTTTAGTTGAAGAAATATTTGAGGTTTTAGAAATAAGTTTTGTACCGGGTTCAAGGTCAATACAAAATTTGATTTCACGCTCTGGGTGTAGGCCAGGAAGTTCTTCGGGGAATACGTCAAGAAATTTATTAACAATAGAAATTTTATTCAAATCTGACGTATTTTTGTTTAAAATCCATGACATGGGCTAAGAAAGCTTGACATCCGTTTTTTAATATACTAATGGCTTTATGGCTTGATATGACAGTGATTGACTTTAGTGATTTGGTTACTTGAATTCGTATAATAGGTTGGTTAGGAATATGAAAGCTAATAACCTTACGAAAATAATCAATTTTAGCATGATGAGTAGTTAACCAATTGATTCCTAAAATCACATTAAATGCAAGTATTTTCAAAGTGATAAGATCGACAGGTAACGTGAGGGTGCCGATTTGAATCAAACAAGATTTATAAACAGTGGATGTAATGAAGGCTTCTCCTAACAGAGTTTCAACCGATGAGTCAAAGTCTAATTTCTCTTGAGCAAAATTAGGTGAAATAAAAGAGTGGGTAGAACCGGTATCGAATAAGGTATAGACTTCGTAAGAGTTTATGATTAACTTACCCGTGATAACTTCGTTCGAGTTCCTCGTCACAAAAAATGCTCTCCCTTAAACTACCGACTTTGACTTGTTTGCGACAGCCTTTGGTGTCGTCATCCCAGCTGGACTTGACTTTGCTGCATGATAAAATTTAGCTAAATGACCTTCTCTTCTGTAATTGAAACACGCTTTGGGTTACTGTGTACAGTTTGGACGGATGTGTCCCTCATCTCCACATTTGTAGTATACGACCGATGGTCGTTCTCCTTCATTGGAAACGGGTGTTGGTGCTGCTGTCAATGTCTTTCCGTCATTGTTGAATCTTCTTTTCTTAAAATTGTTCCCACTTAGTTCACCTTTCCTATTATCTTGGCCATGATTACCACCGAAGTGATTACCATTTCTGGCATGATAATTTCCTCCACGATGGTTATCATTGTTCCGATGGTCGTTGCCACCGGTACGATTATTATCGTGTTGTTAGTCGTTGTCTTTTGGTTGGGCTGACTCATTATCGCGCTCCAATAACTGAGCCCTATTCACAACATTGAATATAAACATAGTTTGTGAGAAATGAGGTATTAGCGTATTTCGGGTTTCAAACCTCGTAGAAACATTCGCGTCATACGCTCCTCATATCTACCAAATGGGATGCAAACCAGGATAACTCCACAAATTTAGCCTCGTATTGCGATACGGTCATATTGTTTTACTCCAGCTTGATGAATTCTACCTCCTTCTTGTGACGAATACTTTTAGGAAAGTACTTGTCGTTGAATAATTCTTGAAACTTCTACCAAGACATCTTCAGTGCGGAAAGATGAGTTCGCTTTACAGATTCCCACCAGTAATATGCCTTTCCTTACAACATGAAGGTGGCTAAGGAAACCTTTAGCTCCTCTGAGCATTCCAAGACATCAAATAACTTGGTGATCTGCTTAATCTATGTCTCTGCATTATATGATTCTAGCTTTTCCAAAAACTCCGGTGGTCCCAGCTCCTTGAACTTCTTAGCAGTGACCAGCCGTGAGTTGCCAGTGTTTCCACCTGTATTTTGAACAGGAGTCTCTCTCGTTTGGTTTTGCATAAATTTTAAAAAGTTCCTAAACATACCATTGTCCGTCATTTGGTCAGTGTTGTTGTTTACATGAGGATTATTGACTTCGTGATGCACATTATCCTAGTTATTGATTGGCGGTGACTCAATAGTCGCATGTGCTCCATTGCTTATCTCAATATTTTCATATGCCATTTTCAAACACTGCCACAAAACAAGGGTTAATTGACATGCCACATATTATCCTTATATTCTGACCGACCAATAATAATAAATTAACTTAGTTAGGTCATACTAGCGAAGGATTTATCCGTCTCTCCCCTCCTAGTTCTAGCCTCAAATCTCAGCCAAGGATCATATCCCTAAGCTTTGATACCAACTGTGACGCCCCCAAAATAAGTATACACAACCCATTCTTAGTCACCAGATATACGGTACAGAATTCAAATACAAACTTCATTTATACAACTGTCGTGCAAAATACGACAACACAATAGCTGAGTTTTAACACGAATATTGTCTCGTAAACAATATCCAAACTCAAATAAAGTCCTCATTATAATTATTATCACACTATTTTATAGAATAGTGAGGACTACTATAGCCACCATCTTGGACCATCACTCCATTTCCCGACTAGTCCCAGCTATATTCTCATTTTTTGAAGAGAACAATGAAAGTAAAGGGTGAGCTCAACTAGCCCAATAAAGAATATTATGACTAAGATAATGCAGAATAAATTATCATTAGCCTTCAACAATGTTAAACTGATAGAATACAATAGACAACAAGTTTAACTGTAGCGGAATAAACAATCCATTAGAAGAGTAAAGTAGAGCATGATATCTACTATCTTCTATGATTTAAAAGTTCATCATCAATATTTTATCGCTGTAACACAGCTCAATAAATAATTCACATCATCGAATTATTCATGCACTACGGGCCAAGGATATTCGTTAGTATCACATCCATGAATTATCCATGCACTACGGGTCAAGGATATTCATTATTATCACATCCATAAATTATCCATGCACTATGGGCCAAGGATATTTATTATTATCACCAGTGGTCATGATCATGCCGAACAATAATTCATCTTTGCACCATTGGCCGAAGAGAACCCATGATCAAGATCATACCAACAACTGTCCATCAATGCACTACGGGTCAATGAGGATTTTTACCATATCATTTGTAACATTACAGGTCATGATTATACAGATAAATAATTTCTGGTCATAATCATACCAATCAACAGTCCATCTATGCACTACGGGCCAAAGATGACTTTTATCACAATATAAGCATGGGGATGATGACGGTGATATAAGCATCAATCAAACAAAATCAAGGATAAATATTAAAGATTTTTAATTTATCCAGAGTTTAAAAAATATCCAAATTGTCAACATGATAACTGATTTGTGGAGTAAAATTCAAGAATAATATTCACGTATCAAAAATAATTTGGACAGAAAAGAATCAATTTTTCGTCGTGAATAGTATCCTGGGTGAATAGTACCCCATGAATAGTGTCGTACATATGAATAGTACCGTACGTATGAATAGTATCATATGTATGAATAGTGTCGTATGTATGAATAGTACTATAAATAGTACTCCGACATGAAAAGATTAAAATTTAACAAGAATGTCCAGAAAAATATTTTTGTGAAGCGAAACTAGATGAAGCGCAAATTTCAAGGATATTCTATTAATTTCAAAGAGTATAGAAACAATACTTTAACAAAATGAGTGTAGAATTATGAATATGAAACGAAATAATATTACTTACATACTATAGAGTACGGAAGAAAATATTATTTCTTACGAATATTGAACAAAAATAATATCCCTTACAACTGTTGAACGAAAATAATATTCCTTACGAATATTGAACGAAGATAATATTCCTTACGAATATTGAACGAAAATAATATTCCTTACGAATATTGAACGAAAACACAATTTCTTACGAATACAAAAAATAATATCGTAAGCGAATATGAAATAAATAATACACCTTACCTTAAAAGGAGAGTATTCCGACTGGTATAGCGGAGATATTCTTGAAGAAAAACTTACACTATTTGCTACACTCAAAGTTTCTTTAGCTCAAAAGAAATACGCTCAATATTATAGAAGAAAAATTCTCTGATTCTGATGTGATTTTCTTTTCTAAACTGAACATCCTATTTATAGGAGAATTGCAGGATACTATTTAGAAAAATAATCACGGACTGCACAGTAACTTTCAAACGAATTCACGGGCGTTCGGTTGAAATTTTTTGATTTTACTATGCTGCACTATGTAACAATATGCACACATTATACAGTACTATGCAAACACTATGCAGTACTATGCAATAAAATAAAATATAATATATTCTATTTTATATAAAAAGTTTTTTGTTTTATTACTATTATAATGATAATAAAAACAAAATTTATATAATATATATATATATATATATATATATATATATATATATATATATATATATATATATATAAACATATATACACGGCACCACCCGTGAATTATTCCCCCCCCTGCCCCCCTGCCCCGTGATTCGTAATTATATATATATATATATATATATATATATATATATATATATATATATAAAAAATAAAACTGAGATAACTTTCTACTGATAATTTTGAAAAATGGGAAAGCATGGGTCCATATAATAAGTCAAATTTATAACAAATACTTCATAAAAATTTCCTCTATTTATCTCAATTCAATTGTCTTCACAAAATATATTTTTAACAACATTTATTCATCATTAATATTATAACTCGTAATATTAACAACCATATCATTCTCAGGAAAGAGGAGACTTTTCGATAAGGATTTTTCTTTATTGGCGCGTAATTAGGTGACCAAACCCCTTTCCTCAACAGAACTTTCTAGACATTGTCAATAATATAAATAATAATATGAATAACTTTGTCATCTTAATTATTGATTTAATGATATAAAATATTGTGACAATAATTGAATCAATAATGTGAGATACTATGAAGCAATTACTGTGACAATAATTGAATAAAATTGAGTGACTTTTCATGTAAGCATCAATAATCAAAGATACTGTACAATACAGTGTGCTACTATGCAACCACGTGTATTACTATACTTTTATCATCGGATATTTCAACAGTTAACGGTAAAACTTTTGTCGTTATTTTTATAAAAAGTTATTTTTGTCGTTTTCTAACTCCGACAGTAATTTCGTTGTGGGGTCTACCAATGATTATGTCGTCGTACGGATATTCACTGATAAAATGAATATTCCCCAACCAAACGAATATTTTATGGCAACTTGCTTACTTTGTAAAATTTATAAATATTACCCACAACTATAACATTATATCAAATACACACCTTATTATTCAAAATAATATTTAGAAAAAATTAAATATTTATTCATAAAAGTTGGGGTCTTACAACTACAATCCCAAATGTGGAGTTCCCTTAAGATTGAACATAGAGTCAATCACATTGGATGTTGTGACGCCCCCAGAATAGGTATACAACACCCATTCTGAGTCGCCAAATACATGGTACAGAAAGCAAACTACAACTTCAATAATACAATTGTCGTGCAAAATACGACAACACATACTGTGAGTTTAAATACAAATATTGTCTTCTAGACAATATCCACACTCAAATAAATCCTCATTACAATTATTCAAACACTATTTTACAGAAATAGTGAGAACTGCTAATACATCTTTCTAGAACCATCACTCCATACCCCGACTAGATCCTGCTATGTTCTCACCTCCTGAGAAGAAAAATGGAACAAAAAGGAAAAGGGTGAGCTCAACTAGCCCAGTAAAGAATATTATGACTAAGATAATATACAACAAATTATCGTTAGTCTTCAACAGGGAAAAATCTGATAAAATATAATCGACAACAAGTTTTAGATCAACAACTGCAGCGGAAACAGCAAACCATTAGAAGAGTCAAGTAGAGAAAGAATTCTACTATCTTCTAAGATTTAAAAGTCCATCATCAATATTTTATCCCTGTAACATCAATTAATAATCATCTTTAACCAAATATTCATCTTTGCACTACAGGCCAAAGATATTCATTTGTATCATCAGTCGGTCATGTTCATCTCAACACCTGTTCATCTTTGCACTACAGGCCAAAGATATTCATCAAGTAATTATACATCTTTGCACTACAGGCCAAAGATATTCAGTAATATCATCATTTAGGACTGAGGATGATGAAAAATATCTTAAAGAGAACGAATCCAATGAGACAGAAGGACAAATAGTAGGGATTCGTATAACAGTTTATCCAAGATCAATAATACTTCATAATAATCAATTGTGAAGCAGAATTCAAAAATAAAGATCAAAACATGGATACAATCAAAGATAGTAACCATAATAGACATCTTGGACAAAAAGGAAAAATTTTATTTTTCGGTGAATAGTGCCGTATTCGTGAATAGTGCCGTATACGTGAATAGTGCCGTATACGTGAATAGTAACCCCGACACAAAAAGTTCCAAATTTGATAAAAACTCATATCAATATTTCAGCATAATGATATTGAAGAAAATAATATCATTTAAGAAGAAAATAATATCCCTTACCTCAAAATATCAGTACTTCTGGTCGGAATACCGGTATAAGGCTGAAAGAAACTTGCTCTGATGAATAGAAACTCTCAAAGTATCTAAATACTCACAAAATACACTCAATAATCTAGAGAGAGAGAAAGAGAGAAAACTTGTTTCTGGTGTGATTTTCAATTCTAACTTAGCCCTCTATTTATAGAAAAATTTTGGTAGGTTTGACCTGCAACCTGATGGCTTTACCTGCTACTATTCCCACCCACCACATTTGAAATATAATTCAGCACATTTCTTCACCAACCACAAGTGGGGCCCACCAATTCTAGAATTTTCCACCAAAATGATAAACTCCGAAAATTCAACAATTTCTGAACCAGTCATCTTGTAAAATTCATAATAAATCATACGTTCATTTTTAACGGTTCAAAATTTGTGGACATATACTCAACTTATATATGTATAACATATCCAAAAATTACCACGATCCAACGGTCGGATTAAAAATTATAACCCCCGCAAAATATCTCAAAAACCCTGATTTTTAATACCTCCATTCCGACAAAAATACTGATAAAAACCTCAACATTAACTCCTTCATTTTTAACCACAAAAATATATCCCTCATTTATATCCACATAAAATAAATATTTCCTTATCATATGAATCAATAATTAATTATTCACAAATAATATTACAGAATCACATTTATGACAACCAGGCCGTTCCCAGGAAAGAGGGGGCTTTCCAATAAGGATTTCTCCTTACTGGCGCGCAATTAGATGACCAAACCTCTCCTTAGACAGAACTTTCTAGACATTGCCAATAATGTTATCTAATAATATTATTCAAATAATATGAATTATTGATCTGATAAATGAAAATACTGTGCAGCAACAATTATTGAAACAACAATAATATAAAATATCAACGCAGCAATTATTGAATCAATAAAATATTGAATAATAACTACTGTAACAATTATTGAGTAGTGCCTTCTTACGTAAGAATCAATAATTGGTGCAATACCGTGTGCTACTGTATTTTAACCACCGGGTATTCCAACAGTATTAACGGTAACAACTACGCCGTTATTTATAAACAACTTATACTTGTCGTTTTCTTCATCCAATCGCTTTCCGTTATGGGGCCCACACAAGGCTGCGTCGTCGTACGAATATTCCCCGACAGCAAGAATATTCCACGACCAACCGAATATTCACCGACCAAAAATAAATATTTTATAACCACTTGCTTATTTTGCAAAATTTGCACATTTCACCCATAACCAAAGTATTATATCAAATTAACCCCTTATTATTCACAATAATATTTAGAGAAAATTTGATTTTATTCATTAATAAGTTGGGGTCTTACAACCTCCCCTCCTTATGAAATTTCGTCCTCGAAATTGACGTACGTACCTGATGTTTCAAAAAGGTGAGGATACCTCGCTTTCATTTCTGATTCCAACTCCCAGGTCATTTCTTCAATAGCATGGTTTCTCCACAAAACCTTAACTTGTGGTATAACCTTCGTGCGTAGGACATGCTCTTTCCTATCCAAGATCTTAACAGGTACCTCCTCGTACGTTAAATCTTCAGCTATCTCGTCTGGTTCTAACTCAATAATGTGGTTCGGGTCTTTAACATATTTACGAAGCATAGATATGTGAAAAACATTATGAACACGAGACATGCTTGGAGGTAATGCGAGTCTATATGCCACATTTCCTATTCGCTCAAGAATCTCAAATGGACCAACAAATCTTGGATTGAGCTTTCCTCTCTTCCCAAATCTTGTAACTCCCTTCCATGGTGCAACACGTAACAATACATGATCCCCAATATTAAATTCCACGTCCTTCCGATGAAGATCCGCATAACTCTTTTGTCGATCCTGTGCCGTTTGTATACGTTGTCGAATCGTTTGGATCTTCTCTGTAGTAATGCGTACCAATTCTGGTCCCAACAATGTTGCTTCACCCACCTCGTCCCAGCATACTGGAGAACGACATTTTCTTCCATACAACGCCTCAAATGGAGCCATACCTATGCTCGCCTGATAACTGTTGTTGTAGGAGAATTCCACCAATGGTAGGTACTTATCCCAACTCCCTTTGAGATCTAAGACACAAAGTCTTAATAGATCTTCAAGAGTTTGAATAGTCCTCTCTGATTGTCCGTCCGTTTGAGGATGGTATGCTGAACTGAATCGTAAATCCGTGCCCATAGCTTTCTGCAAGCTAACCCAAAATCGTGAAGTGAATCTTGGGTCACGATCCGAAACTATGGATACTGGCATGCCATGCAATCTCACAATCTCGTTCACGTACATACTAGCAAGACGTTCAAGGGAATAAGTCTCACGTATCGGCAAGAAATGAGCGGACTTGGTTAATCTATCAACAATAACCCAAATCGCATCTATGCCTTGAGAAACCTTGGGAAGACCTGTAACAAAATCCATAGTAATGTGTTCCCACTTCCATTTCGGAATCTCAAGTGGTTGCAATGGACCCTTTGGTACTTGATGCTCCGCTTTTACACGTTGACAAGTTAAACATCTCGAGATAAACTCCGCGATCTCTCTTTTCATATTGCTCCACCAAAATGTATGTCGAAGATCGTGATACATTTTGGTACTCCCAGGATGGATTGCAAACGGTGTGTTGTGTGCCTCCATCATTATTCTATGCTTCAAGTCAAAATCGTTAGGAACACAAAGTCTGGAGTTGACTCGAAGTATTCCTTCTTCATCGATTCTTGCTTCTGGAATAGCACCTTCTTGCACTTTCTTCTTCATACGCATCAGCTCTATATCCGTAGCTTGAGCAGCTTTAACTTTATCGATTAAAGTCGGTTCTACTCGTATATTTGATATCATCATGTGGGTACTTGGAGCCTTCATCTCTATCTCCATCCTTTGCAAGTCATACAAAATGGGCCTTTGTGTTAAAAACATTGCACTCGTACCCGCATATGATCTTCTACTCAATGCGTCAGCTACTACGTTTGCTTTTCCAGGATGGTATTGGATGGTATGATCGTAATCTTTCAACAGCTCAAGCCAACGTCGTTGCCGCATGTTGAGTTCCTTTTGGGTGAAGAAATATTTGAGGCTTTTATGATCTGTATAGATCTCCACTTTCTCCCCATACAGGTAGTGTCTCCAGATCTTCAACGCAAAAACGACTGCTGCCAACTCCAAATCATGAGTAGGATAATTCCTCTCATATTCTTTGAGTTGTCGTGAGGCATAGGCTATGACTTTCCCATGTTGCATGAGAACACATCCTAACCCTTTGCCTGAAGCATCGCTGTAGATAACAAATCCATCCGAACCAGATGGTATTGTCAAAACAGGTGCCGAAATGAGTCTCCTCTTGAGTTCTTGGAAACTCTTCTCGCATTCCTCACTCCATACGAATTTTGTATCTTTCCGAGTCAGCTGAGTTAACGGAGTAGCGATTCGAGAAAATCCTTCCACAAATCTCCGATAATAACCAGCTAAGCCCAGAAAGCTACGTACTTCGGTTACCGACTTCGGTTGCTCCCAACTTTGTATGGCTTCAATCTTCGCCGGGTCGACAGATACTCCATGTTTTGACACCACGTGCCCAAGGAATGCTACTTCCTCAAGCCAGAACTCGCATTTCTTCAGTTTGGCATATAGCTTGTTTTCACGAAGCCTTTGCAGTACCAGCTTCAAATGGCGCTCATGATCTTCACGGCTTTTGGAATAGATGAGGATGTCATCAATAAAGACAACAACGAACTGATCCAAATATTCTTTGAATACACGGTTCATCATATCCATGAAGGCAGCAGGAGCATTAGTCAATCCAAAAGACATTACTAAGAATTCATAATGCCCGTACCGAGTTCTGAAGGCAGTCTTTGGAATATCCTCAGTTTTAATCTTCAGCTGATGATATCCAGAACGAAGATCGATCTTTGAAAAGAATTGTGCTCCTTGCAACTGGTCAAACAGGTCATCAATGCGAGGTAGCGGATACCTATTCTTGATGGTGACATGGTTCAATTCTCGATAGTCAATACAAAGTCGCATACTCCCGTCTTTCTTCTTTACGAATAAAACAGGAGCACCCCAAGGAGACGTACTAGGACGAATAAAACCGATGTCCAACAACTCCTGTAGTTGGACTTTTAACTCCTGAAGTTCAATAGGAGCCATTCGATATGGGGTTTTAGAAATGGGCTTTGTACCGGGTTCAAGGTCAATAAAGAATTCAATTTCTCGTTCCGGGGGTAGACCGGGAAGTTCTTCAGGAAATACATCGGAAAATTCTCTAACAATAGAAATATTATTCAAATCTGACTTGTCTTTGTTCAAATCCATAACATGGGCTAAGAAAGCTTGACATCCGTTTTTCAATAAACGAATAGCTTTGTGGCTTGATATGACAGTGACTGATTTTAGTGGTTTAGTAGTTTGAATTCGTATGACAGGTTGGTTAGGAATATGAAAACTAACAACCTTACGAAAACAATCAATTTTAGCATGATGAGTGGTTAACCAATCAATTCCTAAAATCACATCAAAAGCAAGTATCTTTAAAGAGATAAGATCAACAGGTAATGTGATAGTGCCAACTTGGATCATGCAAGATTTATAAACTGTAGATGTAACGAAGGTTTCACCCAACGGAGTTTCAACAGATAAGTTAAAGTCCAATTTCTCCGGAGTCAAGTTTAAACGTTGAGCACAAGCAGGAGAGATAAAAGAATGGGTAGAACCGGTATCTAGTAAAGTATAAACTTCGCAAGAATTCAAGATTAGCTTACCCGTGATCACCTCGTTCGGGTTTCTCGCGTTTTGGCCAGTAACGACAAACGCCCTTCCAGGAACCGCTGATTTCGACTTATCCGGGATAACTTTTGGAGTCACCATCCCCGCTGAACTTGGTTTTGCTACAGAACACTCTCGAGCTATATGACCTTCCTTTCCACAGTTATAACATACCTTGGATTGTTGTGGGCAGTTTGGGCTGATATGTCCCTCTTTCCCACATTTGTAACATACGACCGGTGGTCGTTCTCCTCCCCTAGAAACAGTTGATGTTTGTGCTGACGTCTTCACGTTATCATTGTTGTACCTTCTCTTCTTGAAATCTCCTCCCGACTCGCTCCTTCTATTATCACGACCACGATTACCACCAGAGTGGTTACCGCTTTTGTCCGAATGTTTTCCTCCCTGCTGGTTTTCATTGCTTCGATGACTGCCGCCACCGGTATGACCCTGGTTGTGGTCCCTCGGTTGCACATACTCATTATCTCGCTCTAATAATTGAGCCCTGTTTACAACATCTGAATATAAAGAAAATTTATGAGAGATAAGATATTGCCGAATCTCGGGTTTTAGACCTCTCAGAAACATCCTTGTCATTCGTTCCTCATTTTCGACCAAATGAGGTGCAAACCTGGATAACTCTGCAAACTTCGCCTCGTACTGGGACACCGTCATGTTGTTTTGTTCCAGTCTAATAAACTCAACCTCCTTCATATGACGAATACTTTCAGGAAAGTACTTGTCATTGAACAGTTTTTGAAATGTTTCCCAGGACATGTTGAGTGCGTCAGGCTGGGTACGCTTCACAGACTCCCACCAGTAGTCTGCCTCACCGCGGAACATAAATGTGGCGAATGGAACCTTCTGTTCCTCCGTGCATCCCAAGACATCAAATATCTTGGTAATTTGCTTGACCCACGTTTCCGCCATGATCGGATCCGGCTTTCCCTTAAATTCTGGTGGTCCCAATTCTTTGAACTGCTTAGCTGTGACAAACCGCGCGTTGTTATCATTTCCACCCGTATTCTGCACACGAGTCTCCCTCGTCTGATTTTGCATGAACTGCAAAAAGCTCCTAAACATTCCATCATTCATCGTTTGCTCGGTAACGTTGTTTACAGGAGGAATATTGCCTTCCTGTTGCACGTTCCCCTGGGTAGTGATCAAAGGTGTCTCCACGGTCTGATTTACTCCATTATTAACGTTCTCAGCTGCCATTCTTAAATACTGCCATAAAACAAGGGTTAATAGTCATGTCATATATTATCCCTATACTCTGACCGACCAAATAAACACCAAATAAACTTAGTCAGGTCATACTAGCGAAGGAATTCCCCGTCTCTCCCCTCCTAGTTCTTGTCTCACATCTCAGCCAGGGATCATATCCCTAAGCTCTGATACCAACTGTGACGCCCCCAGAATAGGTATACAACACCCATTCTGAGTCGCCAAATACATGGTACAGAAAGCAAACTACAACTTCAATAATACAATTGTCGTGCAAAATACGACAACACATACTGTGAGTTTAAATACAAATATTGTCTTCTAGACAATATCCACACTCAAATAAATCCTCATTACAATTATTCAAACACTATTTTACAGAAATAGTGAGGACTGCTAATACATCTTTCTAGAACCATCACTCCATACCCCGACTAGATCCTGCTATGTTCTCACCTCCTGAGAAGAAAAATGGAACAAAAAGGAAAAGGGTGAGCTCAACTAGCCCAGTAAAGAATATTATGACTAAGATAATATACAACAAATTATCGTTAGTCTTCAACAGGGAAAAATCTGATAAAATATAATCGACAACAAGTTTTAGATCAACAACTGCAGCGGAAACAGCAAACCATTAGAAGAGTCAAGTAGAGAAAGAATTCTACTATCTTCTAAGATTTAAAAGTCCATCATCAATATTTTATCCCTGTAACATCAATTAATAATCATCTTTAACCAAATATTCATCTTTGCACTACAGGCCAAAGATATTCATTTGTATCATCAGTCGGTCATGTTCATCTCAACACCTGTTCATCTTTGCACTACAGGCCAAAGATATTCATCAAGTAATTATACATCTTTGCACTACAGGCCAAAGATATTCAGTAATATCATCATTTAGGACTGAGGATGATGAAAAATATCTTAAAGAGAACGAATCCAATGAGACAGAAGGACAAATAGTAGGGATTCGTATAACAGTTTATCCAAGATCAATAATACTTCATAATAATCAATTGTGAAGCAGAATTCAAAAATAAAGATCAAAACATGGATACAATCAAAGATAGTAACCATAATAGACATCTTGGACAAAAAGGAAAAATTTTATTTTTCGGTGAATAGTGCCGTATTCGTGAATAGTGCCGTATACGTGAATAGTGCCGTATACGTGAATAGTAACCCCGACACAAAAAGTTCCAAATTTGATAAAAACTCATATCAATATTTCAGCATAATGATATTGAAGAAAATAATATCATTTAAGAAGAAAATAATATCCCTTACCTCAAAATATCAGTACTTCTGGTCGGAATACCGGTATAAGGCTGAAAGAAACTTGCTCTGATGAATAGAAACTCTCAAAGTATCTAAATACTCACAAAATACACTCAATAATCTAGAGAGAGAAAGAGAGAAAACTTGTTTCTGGTGTGATTTTCAATTCTAACTTAGCCCTCTATTTATAGGAAAATTTTGGTAGGTTTGACCTGCAACCTGATGGCTTTACCTGCTACTATTCCCACCCACCACATTTGAAATATAATTCAGCACATTTCTTCACCAACCACAAGTGGGGCCCACCAATTCTAGAATTTTCCACCAAAATGATAAACTCCGAAAATTCAACAATTTCTGAACCAGTCATCTTGTAAAATTCGTAATAAATCATACGTTCATTTTTAACGGTTCAAAATTTGTGGACATATACTCAACTTATATATGTATAACATATCCAAAAATTACCACGATCCAACGGTCGGATTAAAAATTATAACCCCCGCAAACTATCTCAAAAACCCTGATTTTTAATACCTCCATTCCGACAAAAATACTGACAAAAACCTCAACATTAACTCCTTCATTTTTAACCACAAAAATATATCCCTCATTTATATCCACATAAAATAAATATTTTCTTATCATATGAATCAATAATTAATTATTCACAAATAATATTACAGAATCACATTTATGACAACCAGGCCGTTCCCAGGAAAGAGGGGGCTTTCCAATAAGGATTTCTCCTTACTGGCGCGCAATTAGATGACCAAACCTCTCCTTAGACAGAACTTTCTAGACATTGCCAATAATGTTATCTAATAATATTATTCAAATAATATGAATTATTGATCTGATAAATGAAAATACTGTGCAGCAACAATTATTGAAACAACAATAATATAAAATATCAACGCAGCAATTATTGAATCAATAAAATATTGAATAATAACTACTGTAACAATTATTGAGTAGTGCCTTCTTACGTAAGAATCAATAATTGGTGCAATACCGTGTGCTACTGTATTTTAACCACCGGGTATTCCAACAGTATTAACGGTAACAACTACGCCGTTATTTATAAACAACTTATACTTGTCGTTTTCTTCATCCAATCGCTTTCCGTTATGGGGCCCACACAAGGCTGCGTCGTCGTACGAATATTCCCCGACAGCAAGAATATTCCACGACCAACCGAATATTCACCGACCAAAAATAAATATTTTATAACCACTTGCTTATTTTGCAAAATTTGCACATTTCACCCATAACCAAAGTATTATATCAAATTAACCCCTTATTATTCACAATAATATTTAGAGAAAATTTGATTTTATTCATTAATAAGTTGGGGTCTTACAGATGTGATAAGCATTTACTTTGTAATCTTGTTCATTTATTAATAAAAGAATTTATTTAATACAAAGACATTCTTTATCCATGTTTAATTGGTTGAATTAAATAAATGAGATAAACCCATAGTTTTGGAGCAATGTTTTTAGAATCATCATGTTGATCATTCTAATGAGATCTATATTTTAGATAGCTCAAAACTAAAATATTCCTAACTGTTGGATCACTAATGTTTTGGTTACTGATTCTGGATAGATTAGTAGATACTATGCTTGCTCTGTTGAAGATAATGATTGATCTCATAATCATTTGTGTATATACAGTAAAATAAGTATGTAAATGCTTATTAGAGAATAATTTCGCTGAATGTAACTCTCTTAAAGGAACCCTAGTAAAGTTTTACTTGTCTATCAATAAGAGTTCATATAGTGATAGTAGTACAAATGATCATTGGACTTGAGATCATCATAATATCTTGTGTATATTAAGTTATATCTTGTCATATTCCTTAATACTTCAGAGTATGTTATAGGATATGTTCGGGTATAATAAAGTGTATATGGAGGTAGGTGAATGATCAACAAATGATCTACCACTTCCAATAAAGGGAGAGAATGTCCTATGTGATTCGATAAGTGACAACTTAGAAATCTCTGGCCAGAGTTGAATGAAACATTAACTAGAGTTATGCATTTTATAATCAAAATACATATAATCAAATAAATAAAACTTGACAGTAATTCTTTGTTTTATGTTTGATTGGGACATTGTATGGTAGAAGGATTGAATTGTACGATAACTATTTACAGAATATGTTCTTTATAATTAAACGTTGATTTCATATTATCCGGATAGTCATGATACACTAACGTAAGGTGTCACTCATAATGTAGAATAAATATTATTTATTTATATTTGAATTAAAGGAGTTTAATTCATTATAAATAATATTAGAATGATTTTAATTTATTTATTATACTACTTGCTTAATATTGAACTTAAAGGGTCACACCAACTAAGTGGCGTTATGCACAACTTTTGAAAATTTAGTACCAAAACAAAATGTTCTTGTATTTTTGTGGAGTGGAGATATTAAAGACTTGAGTAGCAATTCAGCTTGTAATTGGTGTTTTTTGTTAAATTGAACCTGCGTGCCCTTTTATAGAAGACCTTGAGATTTCCCATTGGAAAGTTGTCGTTGCTTCATGAAATGCTCTGATTCTAGAAGATCTCTGATGTTAACTTCCAGGGTGTATGTGTTAAGTTACTTTCGGCTCAGATAGTGACAGCCACGTGAGCGACTGTCATGTCACCAAACTAGTTGTTAGACACACATTGGTCTGGTCTTCTTTTTGAATATTATGGTAATCAACAAATAATCTTGGGATTTGCATTCTACGATCCTGGACGTAATCAGTCAGCTGGTCAGAACTGAAGTACTCTATGATTTTCCTTATCGTAGAGTTTAATGGTGATCGTAGAGTATCTAACTGATTGACTCTACGGTTCTTTAAGCTCTACGATCTTGAATACGCTCTATGATTTTTGTCTTACCTTACGATCTTCAATGAGTTTTACGATCAATTGACAGACTCTACGATTTTTCTGCAGACTCTGCGATCTTGATTTAGCTTTACGATTTCCTGACAGACTTTGCGATCTTGAACTGAATGATCTACGATAGCTTTGGCCGACTCTGCGATCTTCAATAAATTTTACGATTTCTCAAAGCAGCTTTACAATCATTCAATTAACTATACGATCGATTCAATCTTATAATTTATACATTTTTTCAGCTCAATAGATCAACTTAACAAGTTTGATTTTCTATTCTAAGTCCTTGTGTATTAATTTCTCTTTTAAGGACTTCATAAAAACTACTGTTTACAAATATACATTAATTGTCCTAACAATCTCCAAATATATTATCTCATCATCATCATCAAATCAAAATATGCAATTGTCCTAACATATAATACTTAAATGTTATTAAGAATACTAAAAGTATAATTTTTTTGATAAATTTGTAATAAATCCAAATGACCCAAAAATATTTTGAAAAAATAATATATTTAAAATTTGATTCGAACTTGAGTCGAGTCAAGTCGTTACAAAACTCATTTAAGCTCTCTACGATCTTGAATATGCTTTATGATTTTTGTCTTACCTTACTATCTTCAATGAGCTTTACAATCATTTGACAAACTCTACGATTCTTCTGCAAGCTATGCGATCCTGATTTAGCTTTACGATTTCCTAACATACTCTGCGATCTTGAACTGAATGATCTACGATAACTTTGGTTAACTCTGCGATCTTAAATAAGATTTACGATTTCTCAGAGCATTTTTACGATCGTTCAATCAACTATATGATTGATTCAGTCTAATTTATACATTTGTTCAGCTCAATAGATCAACCTAACAAGTTTGATCTTCTATTCTAAGTCCTTGTACATTAATTTCTCTTTTAAAGACTTCACAAAAATTACTATTTAGAAATATACATTAATTGTCCTAACAATCTCCAAATATATTATCTCATCATCATCAACATCAACATCATCATCAAATCAAAATATGTAATTTTCCAACACATAATACTTAAATGTTATTAAGAATACTAAATTTATAAAAAAAAATTAATAAATTTGTAGTAAATCCGAATGACCCAAAAAAGTTTTTAAAAAAATAATATATTTAAAATTTGATTCGGATTTGAGTCGAGTCAAGTGGTTACAAAACTCATACACCCTTTCCTTAATCGACAACCATTCATTTCAACACAAGATTTTTAAAACCGGACCGGTCATCGAACCGAAAAAGTTACCGGGTGAATGGGTCACTGGTCCAACCAGTGGTCGGACCGTTATTGACCCAGTGACGTCATTAATATGTAATAAATAATAAACAATTAATTATATTAATTATTATTATATATTGTATATAATATTTAGTAAATATGTAAAATTAATCAATTTATTTACAAAAAAAAAACTAAACATCTCTAAGATACATTCAAATTCTGAAATTCAACCACAAGTTCAAGTGTTTGATTAAATGAATACAAAAATATGTAAAATACCAAGCAAAGTCTCAACTAAATTAATAAAATAAAATAAAATCCTTAATTTTTTTTTTAATCTTTAAGGAGAGAACCGGTCACTGGTTCACTGGGTCAACCGGCTCAACCGCCGGTTCACCGGTTCTGAACGGTTTTTGAGCAAAAGTGGTTTAGTGGTCCAAACCGGACCGTTGAGTGAACCGGGTTCGGTTTTTTTCGGTTCAACCGGCGGTCCGGTCCGGGTTTGAAAACAGTGTTTCAACATACCAGTAGTTTGTATTTTGTCGGTCCGTTTAATATTTATATGTTATTAGAAGGGTGGGATGCCTGAGATGTACTATTTTTTTGAGATTAATGTATGTTTTCATTATGGCAAAATTAATGAATTAGTCACTCTAATCCGTACGTTTTATTGATTACACTATTAAACTTTTAATTTTTTAAATTATCTTATTAAAATAATTAAATTAGACATTCCGTTATAAAAATTAAATTGACGTTAGATTTTGCTTCAGTTTCTTCCTAAGTGGCAGCAAAGAAATAAAATTAAAAGAAAATATATACTGATGTGATAATTCTTTCGTGGGTGTGTAAAAAACAAAAAAAAATAAAGAAATGACATGGAAAATAAAAGGAGACAAGTATATCATTTAAGAAGAAAATAAAAAAATAACAATTAAAAGTCCCAAAAAGGTTGTCATCTTCAACCTCTAACGATTAAAACCCGACCCGAACACTTACTAAATGGATTGAGAGCCACAACTCTCTTATCTTTTTACTCCAAATCGTGCAAATAAGATGTCAAAATATTTTAATTAACGATACTTTTCATAAGATGTAATCTATTTCGCAAAATAATGCCAAAGATGGAGCACATCTGGACTTAAAAGAGATGCTTCCATGAGTTTTAATATAAAAAAATAATAGTTTAGGCCAAGAGATTCTATCTGAGATGAATATGATCCGCTTATACGGTACATGCTATCTAAATAACGAATCCTCATTTCAGAAGTTTTTCTTCTGTGCAACTAAAAGAGATTAAGTATAAGAATAAGTCTAGCCGGACAGGAAATTGGGACCGGAAAATTGGATCGGTCCAATTTTTTTTATTTTTTATTTTTTATTGTGACTTTCAAAAAATGTATAGTATTTATTTCAACAGAAATTTTTATAAAATATAATGTTTTAGGTGTAATTTGGATACATATACAAATACAGAGTTATACAGACATATTTGTATGTATCCAAATTACACCTAAACACTATATTTTGTAAAAATTCCTATTGGAATAAATACTATATATTTTTTGAAAATCATAATAAAAAAAAATAAAAAAAATTGGACCGGTCCAATTTTCCGGTCCCAATTTCCTGTCCGCGTAGCACTACTGTTAAGTATAAATGTTCAACAAAAGACCCAACTGTGAAAGACGTGACAGAATATTGTAATTTTCTATACCATTTTCAGAATGAATAGTTATAAATTACATTAAGATGCAACACTCAGATGTGCAAGAGATAATAAGTTTACTGAAACTCATTGGTTAAATAAAGAATAATGATATAATGATAGAAGGGGTGGGTTTTCTTGTTTTGTTTTAATTATTTTTTTCCCCATAAGTAATAATTTTATTTTATTTTTTTTGTGTTGCCACGTAAAAAAAAATTGAAGCAATTTAACGTCCATCCAATTTTTATAATGGAATGGTCCAATTTAATTATTTTAATTAGTTTAGTGGAATAATTTAAAAAATTAAAAATTTGATAGTATAATCAATAAAACGTACCAACTACGGTAACTAATTCATTAATTTTGCCTTTTCATTATTATCAAAAAAAAGGGGAGGAGGCGAGCAGGGACCAGAGAGATATTCAATTTCATAGTTTGTGGCTAGAAACATAAATAAAGATAATAAAAGGGGTCCACACTTTTCTCCATTTCTCATTACTTCTCCCGACTCGATCCTCTCCATGTCCGGCTGTCCCTACCTTTTTGAGTGATTATGGGGCGCGACCGGACTTGGCGATCGGTCTAATTTTTTATTTTTATTTTTTTTTGAAATGTCTCCCAAATAATTTATAAAATTTATTAGAATTAGAATTTTTACAGAAAAAAATATTTTGGATATCATTTGGATACATGTAAAAAATATGTCTGTACAGTCAGACATATTTTTTACATGTATCCAAATGACATCCAAAACACTTTTTTCTGTAAAAATTCCAGTTTCAATAAATCTCATAAATTATTTGAGAGATATTTTTAAAAATAAAATAAAATAAAATAAAATTGGACCGGTCGCCAAGACCTATCCGGTCCCCCTGGACTTTTTCTTTGTGTTATTATTACTTGGGTTTTGATTGGTGTACAAAATTTTGTGTCAAAATTGAGTTCAAAGCCCATCCACTGAATCTAACCTTTGATTCATTCCATTTTAAGGGTTTATCATTAAAAATAAAAATAAAGAGGGATTAATATAAAATATAATAATACTTATTTTATTAAAAAATATGAATTTTATTTTAATATAAAATAATATATTTCCCCCTTTTTTTGCTAAATTATATTTCTCATATTACATCTATATCTCTCATGTCATTTACATTTTCTTAACGAAAGAAGAATTCAAATCGATTCATTCCTTTCTAACTGGTTAGAGGTATTGTTAAATATGGGAGTAGTTAGCATGAAGTTAATTTTGGTCAATTAATCAATACAGTCTCGACACGCAGACGGGAAGTGATATTTCTCTCTGCGTATCCACACTGTTTTAGTTAATTGACTAACTTATTATGAAGTTAATTTCATGATAACCGGATACATCATATAGTCTCACTCAAGCTCAAGCCATATAAAGCTCAAGGAAGTTTATTTTAAAAACTTACTATATATTTACGACCATGGCAAGTCATTGTATTCTTCCTTCAGTTTTATTTTAATTCTTATATAATTTTTATTTCATAATTATCCCTGTATAATTTTATATGTGAACAATATTGTCCTTACTAAGTGTGAAAGGTAATGACATAACTTTAAAAATAAAAAATAAATGTCATGATGAAATTTTGAGTCATTTATAATAGTCAATGAATTACTTCATCGGTTCCAAAATTAGAGATGCATTTTGATTTTTTAGAATCAATTCGCAAAATTTTAAAATTTAAAATTGATATTTAATACAAATAAATATAACAAAATTTGGACAAAATTATATTAATTTTGAGATTTAGAATTTTGCGAATTAACTTTAAAAAACAAAATATATCTCTAATTTTAGAACGGAGGTAGTATTATTTCATCTTTTCCGCTCATTTGTTCTTACCAATAACATAATTCCAAATTAAATTTTCATAGCTAATTTCATCCAATGAATCTCTATGTACAAAAAATTTGCAAGTTATTTCAAAATGAAAATAA
Source organism: Panax notoginseng (assembly GCA_016801055.1). Lineage (NCBI taxonomy): Eukaryota > Viridiplantae > Streptophyta > Magnoliopsida > Apiales > Araliaceae > Panax > Panax notoginseng. The sequence goes on from CM029022.1 coordinate 72,083,543, forward strand.
AGTAACATATCAAAACCATAATTCAAAAATATTAAAATTTCATAATCAATTTCTAGACAAAAAAATGAAATAAATTCAAAGAATGAACAACAAAATTAAATCCAATCTTTAGTTGTTGACTTGAAATATGTTTTTTATTTGTTTATTAGATAACTCGTTATAAAATTAAAGATTGAATTTTATTTTAGCTTGTTCTTTTTTTAAAATTTAGTTTCATTTTTTACATAGAAGTTAATTATTATAATTTGATATTTTGGAATTCTGGTTATAAATTGTTAATGTACTTTTATTTTTTATTTTAAAATTAAGTACTAAAATTTTGTATATAAAGTTTGAATTGGGCGAAAGTGGTTTTGAATTATTTTATTGGTAAGAAGGAATAAAAGGAAACGGTTAAACTCTATATTGGCAATTAATTTTATTTTTTAAAATCATATTATTACCTCTCACACTTATTAAGGATATTGGTCACACATAATTATACAAAACTATATAGGGATTGTTAACGTCAAGATTTGTTCACGCGTCTCGATCACCAAAAGCGCGTCTAATCTTGCATAGAAACGAAATCATACGTGAAGCTTGACGGCTTGGGCCGCCGGGGGATAGTTTTGGTGTGAAAAAAAGTACAAGCCGAATAAGGTTTAACAATGGAGGTTTTATGCTATAGTGCTATAAATAATATTGTGTGTACTTGAGAATCAAAGTATATCCTTGTATTTATAGTGATTATACATCCTTCCCCGTATAGAAATAGAATTCCTCATTAGGTATAATTTCTTAATGGGATTGGATTGAATCTCCTTAAAGAAAGGAAGTCAGAACATATCCTGACACTTTTCTTAGAAGTTGGAAATTAAATGTAATTAGGAATATTTGATTTCTTAAAATACTCATCTGCTAAATCAGATACCTACGCATGGTTAAATATCTCCACGTGGACTTTGGCCCACCATATACTTTGGGCCCTAATAATCACAACCAAACATTGCATCCAGTCTTCTGTTAAATAGGACATTTAATGGAAGAGTTCTCCAAGTAAAGCCCAATAATTAATTATGAATGTAACACGGAACCCAACCTCCTCGAAAAATTGCCCAACACACAAAATTGGGCCCCACCAACTCTCTCCCACGTTTGTAATCATAACTGTCCATTAATTGTCATTCTCCGAGAAGCACGCGAAGTTAAAAAGAAAAGTCATTTCAAAACCCCTTTTTCCCCAAAATTGACAGGTACATTTCAAAAATCACCAAGCTCTCTTGACTATTCCTTCCCTCTCCACTCAAGAATCTAATTTCCGGCAAAAAGCTCCTTACTCACCTAGCAATGGCTTCCTCAAGCACCCTAGCCTCCTCTAGTCCAATCAATAGTGAGCCCAATAATGTCATCCCCATTTCCTCCATTCCTCCTCTCCCAATAAACGCCCCTTCCACTGCAACAACTGCCACCAGTGTTACCAGCACCCAAGCTACCATAGTAACCACCGCGACCAACTCTGCCCCCTAAGCGCCGGGCCCATCCGAGGCAGAGTTGGAATACCAAAAAATGATTAGGGAATATTCTAACGAAGCACAATTCCCTCATATCAACGCCAAATCAACCATCACGGAAGAGAATCTCGCCGAAATTCGGAAGCAATTTCGTATCCTTGACAGCTACGATCTCAAATCCCCTTCTAAAGTCGACCACATGTACCATCGTATTGACGGTTAGACTGTTATGCCCCTTACCTTACTAGATAAAGGGGTTCGTCTACCCCTTTGTGCCTTCATCATCACACTGTTAGGGTTTAGTGGCATGGGTTTTTCTCAACTGGTACCAAATTCCTACATCAACATTGTTGCCTTCATTGTCGTTTGCCATGAGCTCGGCGTTTCCCCATTCATAGATTTCTTCTTATCCCTCTTCTCTGTATGGCGATCCCGAGAACCAGGGTTTTGGCAAATAAGCAAACAACAAACCAAAACAAACCTACCCAAACATCTTGAAAAGTGATCATTAATGAACACCACTTCGAGTAACAAGGGGTGGCATACCTACTGGTTTTTCATCCGAGAGCCCGATACCCACCCGATTCCATATTGGGTTGAGTTCGGACGTCCAAACATCGTCATTAGAAGATCTTCAATAGAAAAAAGTCATGGAAATAGTGAAGTTGATCCAGAGATTGCCAACGAAGGAATGGGACTTCAGCCTTCTAAGCAAGCAAACCTAGTTGTACGAACATAAACGTAAGTCCCGAAGCCTTTACTTTAATGTACTTTTATACCAATCTATTTAATAATTCTAACCCACACTTTATCTACAGTATCCCTCATTAAACCAACATCCCCCGAAAAAATTAATCCCCAAGACATTAATTCTGAATATATCAACTAGTCCCCCACTTCCTCTCCTATCATCGAGACCACACCTTTGGTGATCGTAATCGAAGGACCATCCACTACCAACACCGACCAGAACCCACCTATAAATGTGCCTCAACAAACAATAATCCCCACTCCATCCTTCACCAAAAAGAAAAGCCCTTTAAGCATGCCTAACTCCGAAAGGACTAAGATCCTTCGGATCAAGAAGAGGCACAACAAAGTTGTTGCCTAAACCACTACCACTGAAACGCCCAAGGTTGTTTCCTCTGAAGTCCCCATCAACCCAACCAAAAACATCCTAACCCCTGAACCTCTACAAATAAGCATACTCGATCCGAACTAAAGCCAAAAAAGAAAGGAACTCGAAGATCCTTTATCCAAACCCCCAACTAAAAAAGCCAACACCAAAACCTCTTTCGAATACCCTAAACACATTCCTCCTCCTCCAACAGAAGAAGCTGATGTGATAAAATTATGTACTGCAATTGCACAACGTCTATTGTAGATTTGGCAAGTTGTCGAACCACAGAGACTAGATCAATTATTTAATATATCCTTAATTAATATTTTAGGAAAAAGAAAAGCAAAAATGGTGGAGAAGATTTATTAACTAAATTATGCAAACTATTAATTAATAACGGAAACTATTAATGAGAAAAGATACCTAGGAATTAGAATCCACCAAATATTAACATAATAAATAATTTCTTATTTCCTAAATCAATTCCCAAATTATTCTCCCTTCCCTTTAAAATAATGATTCATATAATTAATATGGGCAAACATAAGTTATGAAAAATTCACAGATTAACTATAACTTATCAAAACCTCGCAATCAATATAAAAATCATATGCAATTTATACGGAGGAAAATATGAAGGCGAAAACAATTAGACATTAATTTCGGAACGGAAAGATAATATTATTATGAAATACCTAATTTAATCATCCTAGGTATTAGAAATTTAGCTAGCCATGTAATTAAAAATAAAAATAAATAATATTAATACTACTATTTGCATGAATAAGAACAATAATTAAAAAGAGAATTTCTATTATATCAATAAAAGAAATTTACAAATACTCTCTGACAGTAGTACCACACATGATTGGAATAAGAGAAAAGACAAACTCTAAATATCTTACTCCCTTCTACACAAGTGAAAAACTAAGAAAAAGAAAATAACAAGTGGTGTCTTTCTCTCTAAAACAGGAGGTCTATTTATAGAAAAAATAACTTTGAACTCTAATTTAGATTCATTGAACTTGCACACTTTTGTTTCCTTTTTATGTAGGTTTTAACTTCCTAGTGGCAATCAACTTCTCAAAATGATCTTTCAGATAAAGAGATCTTCTAGATAGACTTTCATTTCTCTTATTGGATTTGACTTGTACACCAAGATTGTTTCACCTCTTTCCTTCTCCATGTAGGATTCTTCTTGGATATTCCTTACATGAATAAGAGCATTAAATATCACATGATCACTAAGATTTTTACTTTATTGCAACAAATATTAAATCCTACAAAATAAAATAAAACATATTAATTTAATAAACTAATATAATTAAAAGGACAAAATTAGGGATAATAAAATATATGAATTACGTGTCCATCAAATACCCCCATACTTAGCTTTTGCTCGTCCTCGAGTAAAATAAAAATAAAATAAAATAAAAATTATACTACCCCATTTTCGTAGGAAATACAATTGCACTTAGCATGTGCAACAAGCCTTTAAACTCCAAGGTGACCCCAAGTGGACGAGTTGTGTCTCATGAGGGTTTGCAGTAAATATACTCACAAAATTCAAAAATATTTTTGGATTCAACAAATTATGAAATTTAAAGAAAACTTCTAAATATCTATGAGCATTATACATAAGCAAGATTAAATTCAAAATCACACTTTTACCTTATCAAAAATACCCAATCTTCATTTTAGACAACATCCTTCATTAAATCAATTTCATGTGATGCATACATTGTGTATATGATGTAACTCTTAGCAGAGATTTTTACCATGAAAATCAAGCAAGCTCATTTTTTTTTCTTTCTATTTTCTTTCTTCCTTTTTTTTCATTTTTTTCAATTTTGATTCTTGACTTGTGCAATGTCTTGTTTTCTTAGGCTTTTAGTTACTCATGAAGTGAGCGTTGGACCAATGACTCCCAAACCAATTGGCTTTAGGGTACTAGGTGTAGAGACACCCCTAAGGGCTTACTAACTCGAGTAACAAAGGCCACAAAATTAGACTAGACAAGCTGCTTTTGTCTATCACACTTTTCAGCGTGAATATCGATGTTTTCCGAGGCTTGGATACTCAGTTATTTCGTTTAATGGACATTGAAGCAGTTATTTATTTCTTTTTTCAACTTTTTTTTCAATTTATTTAATTTTTTTTTTAAAATTGCTCGAATCATAGTTTATATCCACAACTAAGAGTTAGTGTAAATGTGTAGTGTAAAAATGCTTATGAAATCAATTTTAATCTAGATGGTGTTTTAAACTAAGATTTCGTATCTTATCAAAAATTTAAGAGTTCTAAATCTTTCAATCTGACTCATGAGTTTTGCTCTACAAACACTTATTAGAATTAATTCATTCCATATAAAGTCAAACAAAAATATTAATTTTTTATTTTTTTAAATTCTTTTATGTTTTTTACTATTTTTTTCCTAAAAAGAAAAAAAATCTAATATAATAATACAAATAAACTCCCCCCATATCTAAATCATTCATTGTCCTCAATGTATGCAAATGAAGAAAGAGAACAAAGATGTGAAAGAATTGTACCTTGTATGCGGGGCATTTGTTCTGCAAGAAAATATGGTGAAAAAGAAAACAAATGTATATATCTATAAATTTCATAAATCCTAAAAATTATATGTGTTGTAAATGATCAGTGATACAAACAAACAACCTAGAGTGATTTTCGTATGATTTTCAGAAGGTCTGGGTAATTGGAAATAGTTAGAATTTGCAACAGAAGAACAATTGTGAGCATACCCGACTGATTCTTTTAAAATTGAGTAAGGGAGTGATAACGAAAAATGATAGTTGCTTTTGAAAAATTCTAACTTCATAAAATCTATCCAAACTTGCCATCCATATTCGTTACCAAGGGCCACTAAAATATTTTTATCATTTTGAATAACTGTTATACCAAGATGTTTAGGCACCACTAGATTAACACATGTATTATCTGAAATGGGAGATATGATCTCATTATCTAAATATGGAAGATTATCATTGTCCACAACCTTTGGTTCATTTGTTAAATCACATTTAGTGTTTTTGGAAGGCGTTTCGGATGGACCCAAGGTAGACTTAAAATGATCATAAGAGGATTTAAGGTCAATTTGATTCTCTTGAAAATGCTTAAACTGTGTTAAACTTGATTCAACTATAGGTTCCAATCTAGAGTAAGATTTTTGGGTTGTGGAGTCCAACATCTCATTGACCTCATTCAAGTATTCAGTTTCATCCCAATTTTGACCAAAATGATTTAGACAAAAGTTAATAATTTCATCTTCCCCCGTAAGTTCATTTCCCGACATTTTTTAAATCATGTTCACTTCAACGGACTGGTCAAACAAATCACTAGGTTGCTCTCCCACATTAAGCACATTTAAGTCAATTGCCATGTTTCCAAATGTCAATTTCATTAGTCGATTTCTACAATTTATTAACGCATTAGAGGTTGCTAAAAATGGTCTACCTAAAATGACAGGAATTTAACCCTTGGGATTGACAACAGGTTGGGTTTCAAGAATAACAAAGTCAACAGGGAATACAAAATTGTCAATCTTAATGAGTACATCCTCAACTATTCCCATTGGCACTTTAATAGAATGATCAGCTAGTTGGAGTGTGACACTTGTCTTTTTCAGCTCCCCTAAGCCTAATGTTTGGTACACAGAAAATGGTAAAAGGTTCACACTAGCTCCTAAATCAAGTAAAGCTTTTTTAATTAAGGTGTCACCTATGATGCATGAAATAGTAGGACAACTGGGGTTCTTATATTTCATAGGGACTTGGCATGACAATATAGAACAAACATGGGCTGTTAGAAAAGCTTTCTTAGGAACATGAGTGGTTCTTTTGTGTGTGCACAAATCTTTTTGACATTTAGCATATGAGTGAACTTGTTGAATGGCATCTAGAAGGGGAATATTAATTTTCACTTGTTTGAACACTTCTAGAAGTTTGTCCAACTGGGATGACTGCATGTTTGAAATAAGTCTTTGAGGAAATGGGGCTTTTGGTTTAAAAACTTTTTTATTTGATTCAGAAGATGTGGTTTGATCATTTTTTGACACAAGCTTAGTAGATGAACCTACTGACTCAGAGTTTATGGGCTTTTCAGGCTGGGATACCTTTGAAGATGGATTGTTAGATTCAACATTAAAAAATTTTTCTTCTTCATTATCAATGCCAACATGAATATTAAAATAATTTCCAAACCTTAAAGAAATTATAGAATTCACATGATTCACTTGGTTGTTTTCAAGTGAATTAACATGATAAGGTTTTTGATTAGGGACTCAAATTTTTGGATTGGTCTCGGGTTGACTAGGAAGCTTACCCTTCTCTCTTTCACTAACTATAGTGGCCAAATGACTCATTTAGATCTCTAGACGAGATAAGGCTTGGTTAGTGTTTTGCGTGAAATTATTAAAATTATTATGAGATTTCATTAAAGTTTATATGCTCTTTTCTAAAGTGTTAAGTCTCTTCTCACTTTCATTAGAAAAACCTGGTGGATATTGGATTGTTGAACTTGAATTTTGGTACGGACCAGGATTTGACTTTTGGTAAGGTTGAAAAGATTGATATAGAGACTGATTGACATGATTTAAAGAATTATTTGGCTAGGGTCCTTGGTTCCATGCAAAATTAGGATGATTTCTCCAACCTAAATTATAAGTGGGTGCAAATGGGTCATTCCCAGGTCTTTGAAACATTGCATTGACGTGTTCATATTTTTCAGGTTGGGGCATGACTCTAGGACATTCTTCAATCACATGGCTTGATGAATTACACCTTAGACACAAAGGTGTTGGTGTTGAGACTTGGTTCACGTGTGATTGTCCCCTTGTTTCTAAAGCTTCAAGTCTTTTATGTACACCAACCAACTTAGCTTCGGTAGCAATTGAATTGTCAATTGTATGAACACCCCTAGATGAACTAGGTTTATCGATCTCTCGGGTGGTTTTCCATTGCATGGTTTTTTCTGCTAAGTCTTCTAAAAACACCTAAGCCTTTTTCTCATCATTATTCAAAAAATCCCCTCGACACATTGACTCTAACATTGTTTTAGTGGGATAGTCTAAACCTTCGTAGGGAATTTGAAACAATCTCCATTTCTCAATTCTATGGTGTGGGCACTGTGATAACAAATTTTTAAATATATCAAAATATTTCCATAAGGACTCTTTTTCAAGTTGGCAAAATTGATGAATCGCAGTCCTAATTTTAGCAGTTTTATGATTTAGAAAATATTTTTTTAGAAATGTAATAACAAATCCCTCCCAAGTTGATATGAGAATTATTTGGTAGGCTATATAACCACTTTTTAGCATTATCTTTTAAAGCAAATGTGATAAATCTTAGCCTAATTGAGTCATCAGACAATTGTTGAATTTTCATTAAGCACAAACTTCCTCAAATTCCTAAATAAATAAGTATGGATCTTTTATACCAGTGAACATTGGTAACATATTTATGAAATGCGGTTTAAGTTCAAAATTATTACCATTTACCGGTGGTAGACTTATGCATGACGGTTGGGCAGAGCGAGAAGGATAACATCGATCCCTTAAAGAAACAATTTGTGCACCCTCCATTTTTCTTAAAGTGGGATCTTTTAAAGTGTAATCCGAAAAATCAAGTTTTCTCACTAATCGGGATGTTTCGTCCTTAATCCATACTTTTTACATACACTACTTCGCAAACAACCAAATAAGCACAAAAAAATATTTCTAAGGTCAACCTAAATAAAATCTAGACAACTCTTAACTGTTCCTAGTTACATCGCATGGTCCTTCAAATTCGAAATTAATCATACCACTATCCAAGTAAGTGTAAGAAAGGTGGGAGTCTCTCCGTAGATACGGTGACTAATTGAATAACCACACAATCTTTAGGCGTTTACCATTTGAACCACTTGCCTAGACACCAGTAGTTTGATTAATTTAAAATTCAGCCTCCTCTTAGAGTTTCTTGTCCTGATTGAGCTCGAGAGTCCTAGGGGTTAACGTCTACTTGATTTTATTAGGTCATGGTTATGCAAAATGCAAATTGGGTTCTTTGTGGGCCAAGGAAGGGTGATGAAATCCCTACCTTATCTTGTTACAAGTTGTACCCTTAATGTTAGATTAAATATGAAAATGCAACAATGAAATCTTTATGTTTTCGCTCCTTCGATCCGTTTCAATAATCCTGAAAAAAAAATTATAGTTAAAACTAATTCGAATAAATAAAAATTAGGGAATAAATAAAAATCAATTCTAGTCCCCGGCAACGACGCCAAAAACTTGATGTGATAAAATTATGTACTGCAAGTGCACAACGTCTATTGTAGATTTAGCAAGTGCAAGTCAAACCACAAAGACTAGATCAATTCTTTAATATATTCTTAATTAATATTTTAGGCAAATTAGAAACAAAAATGGTGAAGAAGATTTATTAACTAAATTATGTAAACTATTAATTAATAACGAAAACTATTAATGAGAAAAGATACCTAGGAATTAGAATCCACCAAATATTAACATAATAAATAATTTCTTATTTCCTAAATCAATTCTCAAATTATTTTTCCTTCCCTTTAAAATAAATGATTCATATAATTAATATGGACAAGCATAAGTTATGAAAAATTCACAAATTAACTATAACTTATCAAAACCTCGCAATTAATATAAACATCATATGCAATTTATGCAGTGAAAAATATGAAGATGAAAACAATTAGACATTACTTTCGGAACGAAAAGAGAATATTATTATGAAATACCGAATTTCATCATCTTCCTAGGTATTAGAAATTTAGCTAGCCATGGAATTAAAAATAAAAATAAATAATATTAATACTACTATTTACATGAAATAAGAACAATAATTAAAAAGAGAATTTCTATTATATCAATAAAATTTTTTCACAAATATTCCATGACAGTAGTACCACACATGATTGGAATAAGAGAAAAGATCTTACTCCCTTCTATACCAGTGAAAAACTAAGAAAAAGAAAATAACAAGTGGTGTCTTTCTTTCTAAAACAAGAGGCCTATTTATAGGGAAAATAACTTTGAACCCTAATTTAGATTCATTAAACTTGGACACTTTTGTTTCCTTTCCATATAGGTTTCAACTTCCTAGTGGCAATCAACTTCTCAAAAAGATCTTCTAGATAAAGAGATCTTCTAGATAGACTTTCCTTTCTCTTGTTGAATTTGACTTGCACATCAAGATTGTTCCACCTCTTTCCTTCTCCTTGTAGGATTCTTATTGGATATTCCTTACATGAATAAGAGCATTAAATATAGCTTGATCACCAAGATTTTAACTTTATTGCAACAAATATTAAATCCTACAAAATAAAATAAAACATATTAATTTAATAAACTAATTTAATTAAAAGGACAAATTTAGGGATAATAAAATGTATGAATTATGTGTCTATCAGAAGCCACTTCTAACCGAATCTGAGAAACACGAGCCTCGATGACACTCTGGCCTGAAGACCCCGAAGATTACCCCTACGAGCTGTTTGAAAACTTCTTCCTTCCAGCTGATAAACCCCGATTCCAAAATATAATTGTCAAAGAGTTCATCTATGCCAATATCATGTAGCAAGGCCGAGTAAGACCATCTGAATACAGTCTTCTAGTGTAAACCCCTTTTAATTATGTTAGACATTAATCCATCACAACATTTATTTCATTTTTATTTCGTCTCTACTTGACTCATCCGCTAATGGGAAGAGATTGAGGAACATGAGATAGAACTTAAAAAGGAAAATAAGTGACTGAGGGCCGACCTTGAGAAAGAAAGAAGTCTGCACCAAAACACCTCTTTCTACTGCGAGAACCTTCAAGGCGATATCGCAAAACTGAAGGATGAAGCTACCGAAGCCGAAACTCGTCGAAGGAGTGTCAAGAACTACAAGACGATGCAAAAAGAAAACGCTAAGATGAAGAAGAGTAATGTGACGCCCCCAAATCCAGCTCCCTTCGAACCTCGGATCCAGTCCGCCACGATACTACTATCATCAAACTATTTATATCTTTTATTCATAACTTAATGAATATAACTTTGCTTATTACAATTTAGAATATAAATTTTTTCCATTTACAGGATCTGTATAATGACCCCAAACTTTTATTAAGTTTTAAATCTTGGTCATTCCTATCTTACATCATATTCGATGTTATAAAAATATGCGGAATAAGTTAACTTTTTCAATCTCCTTTGAAAAATCTTTAATTGATTTCTTAACTTGAATCAATTACATATCCTTCAATAAAATTATGTTATGATTCATTCTATTCGAATTACTGTATAAATTTTTACATCTCGATTCAAATTCCTTTATACATCACATAGTACAACTTTACAACTCAACATGTACTACACATCGTAAACTACTATCATGTACATCTCCTAGAATCTAAACATGGTTCAAGAGCATATGTTTAAATAAATAAATCAATCTCCTACGATACTATTGAACTCTATCAATCAAGTAGCACGTAATCTTTACCGTGAGTCCTTAACCTGCAAAAGTGATTATTTGCAAGGGTGAGCTCGACAGCCCAACAATTCTAATAATTTTCATGCATCACATAGCATATAGTAACATACTCAGTTCATCCATTCGTAATCAATTAATATTTACTACGCATGTTACTTCTCACATAACAGACATAGAGATTTACTCCACAAGCATATCATCAAAGATCAACTTTCATATTTCATACATATCTCATATGCATTTAATATATATACATCAACATTCTCATAGCATAATATAGCTCAACTAACAGTTATCGCATTCATATATCAAATAGCAACTGAAAGACTTGCATGGCTCGTAGATTATCAACTACAACTTAACTGCGTATCATTATCTGCACTTCGTGTATTCCTACATAATCATATAATCATGGATTCATATCCATTAGTCATTCTTATTCATACATTCTCAATGTAATAAAAATTTACATTGTTTCATTTCACTTCTTCAATATACGCTTCGGATAGCAATGTTGTTAGCTCATTATACTCTCATGCTTATTCTTTTGAAACAACCTTACTTCATCTTCTACAGTCTTTAAAGTATATATATAGACATGCTCTAAATTCGAGACAGTTAACAAACTGCTCTTGACCACTCTGCAGCACGGCGCGGCCGTGCTGAGTATAAGCTTGGGAGTGGCACGACCGCGCTACTCCCTGCCAGAACCAGAACTGAAATTTTCAAAAGCCTAGTTATCTTGCTAACACCTTAATATCTTTGAACACAATATCAACACATAAAGATATGGTTTAAAACAAATTTGATTTCCCACACTTGTTAACGTTGATGTTAACTTCTAAAACTTTTAATTTCTTTTGCATTTCTTTGCTCAACTAAGATTAATATGTTTAATATTCTATTGGCCAAATTGAACACCTTTCATGTATCCAAAACAGACTTTGAGATAAAACTCAAATCAAGCGTACAACTTCCTTTTCAAAACTCTTTAATCGAGGCTAAATAGATTTATTCAACAAGGGACTCGCTATGTTAATCATTAAGTCACATAACGATACTAAACAATCCTTAATCCGCATGATTTGTGTATCAAACTCATTTACACACAATTAGTATAGTCCTTTTCGTAAACATGCTTGAATAACTTTCATACTTAATTAGTTGGATGCACATAGCATTCATGCTTAAAGACATAACAAGTACTATCATGCTTGTTCATAAGGTATAATGTATTTAATACAATGCTATCAAAATAGTTTCTAAAACTTTTAAATCTTCCTTTAAAACACATACTAAACCAAGCTTGATAACCTTTTATATGCAATATATACTAGAATCACTTTCCTTACCCATTCGTACACATAATTAGGCCACATTCACATGTTCACAAAGTCGGTACTTAAAATACACAAAGTTCGTTAAGTTTCATTTTCAAAACTTCAAGTTTTCTTTTAAAAAAACTCATGCTAAGCCGAATTAATATACAAGGTAACTTCGAATCATACCTTATACTCATTTGTACATTTAACTAAGCTATATATGCATGATCACATGTATATATACTACTCATTTACACCAAGGTTGAATAGTTTAACACTTGAAAACTTATAATAAACCATGCTTGAAAAGTCTAAATCATGCTTAACTAGATGGTGAACATATTCGTCATGTCTAGAAGCATAAAATACTCTAGCATATATGCTTGCAAGGTTAACACTTTAAAGGATATAAGGTTTGTCATGGTTTGCTTTTCAAAACATCAAGTTTTCCATTTTAAAAGCATTATCAACCAAACCAATGCAACTCATTTTTGTAAAGAAACTTTAAATTACATGTTAGATCCCTTTATGTACTTATTTAAGTTTTCTACACATGCTCACAAGATCAGAATACAAGTAAGTTTATTACCAACAAGGTTTGTCTTTCCAAACTTATAAGTTTCCCTTTAAAACTCAACTAATCCAAGTTATAGTGACCTACTATAACTAAAGTAACTTCAATCCATGTATTGAGGTTATTTATATGCATTTCCAAACCAACCTAACATGCTCAAAAATCAAATTATAGCAAAAGTTGGATTTCAAGACTGCTAGACGGCGCGACCACGCTGGGATTGTACTGGGAAGTGGCGTGGCCACGCCACTTTGACACCAACCCAGACTTGGCCTCTGCTTCTGCAGATTTTAGCCCAAACAACCATTACACTTTCATTTAGCATTCTCAGAACATTACATTAACATCATATTGAACATACAACTCTGATAATACCATGACATTCAATTTACCACTAATTATCAAGAAATCCATTCTAATTCTCAGGAATTCTTCAAACTCAAACTTAAGAACATGGTTTAAGAATTATACCTTTGTGAAGCTTAAATGACTAAACATTGTCCCTTAGACTTCTAATTGCTCCTCAATCCTCCTAACTCTCTATAGATAACTTCTCATAAAATTTCAACCAACAGGAAATGGGAAGGAGGAGTCTCTATTTATAGAGAATTCTTTACACAGACAAAACCTTTACACAAGTTTTGATTTATCAGGAAGAAGAAGAAATCAAAGGGTAATAAGGAGTTGGTTACCTACTCTATCTTCCTCCATTCCCTTAGCCATGATTATCAGTTATCTAGCCATCATCAGCTATATTGCTTAGTGAAGAAGGGATATAATATGCTAATGGCCTATCACACGGCTGTTGCAATTAGTGGGGCACTGATATTGGGACAACCCACATTACTCCTCTAACTTATCAGTAAAATAGTCTACATTCTACTAAAGTTAATTCAGTTTGGGCTAATTAAATCAATTATAATGACTTAACATTACTACATTAAATAAAGTTATGGGCACATATATCTACATATATATGTACCTACCCACATATAGAAAGTATACTTATATTTTAAATATGCACCGCTATATAATTTTATATCCTATGTACATTTGACAGTACCGAATATATTTTAATTGAGTAGTGTCACATTACATTATCATGAGCTTTATTATTTCAATTATACTAAATTCTTGGAATAATTATTAACAACAATTATTTATTTGGTTTAATTTAATATACTTCATAAATTACATATTCATGTACCACACATAACACATTGTCATGGAGGTTCATTTATGTAACTCATGCGACTCATTCCACTTTGCCATATAGTTTCCTATATTATATAGTTACCATTGAAGTGTCACACTTCATTTCATATCATATAGATGTAGCTACTATATAATATATAATCATTGTACATACAAATTAATTTCTTCAATTATTCATTCATTATGAATGCTTATTCCATCACTTTGCCACACTAAGCATAAATTACAAGCTTACATTAATCTTATTCTCATTCTCATTATCATTACTTATTCATTTCCCACCACATTACTATTTATAACATGTTCAATTTACATCGAACTATTATATCACAAGATTCACATATATAAATATATCGTGAATAGAAATATTTAAATAGGCTTTATAATATTCGCGATAATATAATAACTCAAGTTATTAAAATAACTTAGTTTTCTTTTATAGCTTTAACCCTCTTGGAAATACATTACTATAATCAAAATTAAGTATTTCGCCATAACATAACATATGATGTTTTTATCATGTTTTCTCTAAATATAGGAACTAATCATAATAAAACTATTTACTCATTTTCTCAGTATATTATTCTTAATATAATATCTATGTATTTTTAAAATATTTACATGCACGACACACGTACACACTATATATAGAAAATAAGTTTATTTCTTATTATAATAAATTGTTTCCATCAACTTATATAGCAAATATATTTTAATATATTTACCATATTACTTAATCACACACATTACCTCGTACAAAGCTATATAAGGTAATATAAAATAATATTCCCCCTTTTATTAAAATAATCAAATGCTAAAATTTATTTTAATATCCTTTATTAGAAATATATTATAATTATTTCTCTTTCCTTTCTATAGATTGTCTCAACATAATTTCTTTAATCTATACATTTAACCATATCTCAATATTAATCAATAAATCTCTAACCAATATTTATCTAAAGATATATCGATTTTCTTCTCTTGTCAACAACGTACATATATACAAGTCTAAACCTAGCACACATCGAGTCTTTAATAGTATTCAATATAGTACACTAAGTCGTTTTCCACAAATAACCAACAAATTAGTTTCCGTCTCGTCTACACTATTTTCACAGTGAGTTAGATCGGTTACTAATTTGTATATACCTCCGCTCTCTGAAGGAATTGTTTAGCCCAGCTCCTATACATCCACCATTAAAGGGTACGGTTGCACTGCCTTAGACTTGATACTTACTCGTACATATACTCAAGAAATTGGTGATTATCAAAGATGTTTAATGTCATCAACTTACT
This sequence comes from Panax notoginseng, assembly GCA_016801055.1. Taxonomy (NCBI): domain Eukaryota; kingdom Viridiplantae; phylum Streptophyta; class Magnoliopsida; order Apiales; family Araliaceae; genus Panax; species Panax notoginseng. Next base: position 72,099,083 of record CM029022.1, read on the forward strand.
ATGATAAAATAATTTCACAGAAATTATTTAATATCGATAGATAAATTCTATCCATCCTCTTTACTTCAAATAACTCGTCTCTCCAATAAATATATAATAATAATATATTTATTAAACACAGAAATCACTTATTGCATAGTTTATTTTACCCCATGCAACATAATATCACATACCTCACAACGCATATATATATATATATATATATATATATATATATATATATATATATATATATATATATATATATATATTCTTATTCGAGCCCTTCTCACGCCTTAAAAATTTTTATTTATTAAATTCTTATTTTAATAATTTTTAAAAATTCGGGTTCTTACATCATCTCCCCCTTATAAGGATTCCGTCCTCAGAATCACCGAGACCTTCTCTACTTGGTGCTATTCTGAATATTACATATTTATTTAAATAATTTTATCCATTCTCTTTTTGAAAGTTTTATTATAACTTACTCACTTGCATTCTACCACATTCTCCTTTCTAAGGAACATTCTACTTACTACATTCATCCTTCAGAAGAATAAGAATCTTCCATGATTTTTCAATAATCGGGAAGTAGTATGAATAACTCAGATTCCAAATTATGCTGAGGGGTCACAAGACCATGAACTCTTTTTCAGGTTTACTAATGCTTCAACAAAATCCTTCACACTGCAAATCAGAGTGTTAATCAATCACAAAGACTGAAAACACCCTCCACGCATACACTAGGTGGTCGGCCTATTGTACCACTACGTTGGGTCGCAACGTAGTGTGTTGTAACGACTATATGCATTACGTTCGAAATTATTGTCTATGAAAACATGTCCCCTTATAGGGTTGTTCACCTCAGCTTTTCAACATCTGAATCCGCACCAGAGCAATCTGATTTGGCATAAATACTCAAGAATGCTTGAATTCCATAAATATTTTTCAACAGCCGTCTAGCCGAATTAAATAGCTTGGACTTTTATCAACAACTCAGACATCAATCAAAATAATTTAGCCAACTTAATTTACCTTCTTCATAATTTAAAAGAAAACTAAAAATTCTTTTATGACGTTATGATACCGTACCAGATTAGTAGTACATTGAGGATTTTGTCATATTATGACTTTGTCATATTACATCATACCATAGTGGGCTGACGATCTTTTGATCACAACCTACACTAGGTTCAATTGCATTGATGACTCCATCATTTACCATTTCTACACCATATCAAATGATGCACATGGTCAGAAATACATTTTGAAAATTTTCAAATCATTTTTGTCTTAGACGAAATAATTAGCATAAACATATAAATAACGGTATTGTTTTTAAATATCATTGGTTCAATCACATGATCTAATGTTTTTCAAGAAAATAGAAGTGCAAACATCAGCACGAAGTTAAAAATTTTGAAAATCTAGCAGTGCTAGAAAATTTAGAAAATTCATGTTTCTCCATCAACTTCAATCTTTACTCCATTACTTCACACCATCAATGCTTACTATATCAAAATTTCTTAATTCATGATATATAACATATCTATTCCTGATATAGTTCATCGAACTTATCACACCTTGGAATTTTAGGAACTTACCACAGAGATATGAGTTTAGGAGCTTGTCCTAACATTGCGTAGTCCAAGAACCAATCAGAGACTGTCCATACGCTTAGTGGCTCACAAACATGCATACGACTATGAGTCACAAACATACCATAAGCATGAGTTTTAAGAACTCACGCCTAATCTTAATATTCTCTAACTTAATCTTAATAGTTTCTAACTATCAAATATAAATATGGGAACAGAATCACCTTTTCGCCATATCTACATTGATAGCGCGACACTAATATTCCAATGATTATCAGTGTAATAAACTTAGTACAAACACAAACCTCCACCCATACAAAGGTTTGTACAACTCAGTCATCACCCGAGTCCTCAATTGAAATCCCAACTAACTCTATCTTACTCTTAACTTTCTCTTTGCTCGATACGAATTCCTCGTATCACATCATATATAACTCCTCATGAGTTCATTTCATACCATTTCATAGTACATTCTCTTATAGCATCAAGCTATAGCCACTTAGTCGTTACAGACTATTTATCATGTCATAGCTCAATCCAATCACGTCATGACCATCGGTTTACCATAGGGTTCTTTCCTATTATCAACTAAACTCCATTCAAGTTCATTCTTATTATCTTTGTCATCTTCATCTTATAGACATCATCTTAACATTTTTATTACCGGAGTTGGGAAACTCCTGAGTTCTCATTCTCTTAGATACTTCAAGATTCTTCTTTGAATCTTTGCTTATATATATTTTAATCTTTATCTTTCTCTCTCTCAGGTTATAGCCTAAGGTACTCTTACCTAAAATTTATAACCTACAGCTTTGATACCAACTTGTGACGCCCCCAAATTCGGCTCCCTTGGAACCTCGAATTTGGTCCGCCACGATACTACTATCGTCAAACTATTTATATCTTTTATTCATAACTTAATGAATATAACTTTGCTTATTACAATTTAGAATATAAATTCTTTCCATTTTCAGGATCTGTATAATGATCCCAAACTTTTATAAGTTTTGAATCTTGGTCATTTACCATTCCTGTCTTACATCATATTTGATGTAATAAAAATATGCGGAATAATTTAACTTTTTCAATCTCCTTTGAAAAATCTTTTATTAATTTCTTAACTTTAATCAATTACATATCCTTGAATCAAATTATGTTATGATTCATTCTATTCGAATTACTGTATAAATTTTTACATCTCGATTCGAATTCCTCTATACATCACATAGTACAACTTTATAACTCAACATGTACTACACATCGTAAACTACTATCATGTACATCTCCTAGAACCTAAACATGGTTCAAGAGCATATGTTTAAATAAATAAATCAATCTCCTTCGATACTATTGAACTCTATCAATCAAGTAGCATGTACTCTCTACCGTGAGTCCTTAACCTGTAAAAGTGGTTATTTGCAAGGGTGAGCTCGACAGCCCAACAATTTTAACAGTTTTCACGCATCACATAGCATATAGTAACATACTCAGTTCATGCATTCGTAATCAATTAATATTTACTACGCATGTTACTTCTCACATAACAGGCATAGAGATTTACTCCACAAGCATATCATCAAAGATCAACTTTCATATTTCATACATATCTCATATGCATTTAATATATATACATCAACATTCTTATAGCATAATATAGCTCAACTAACAGTTATCACATTCATATATCAAATAGGAATTGAAAGACTTGCATGGCTCGTAGATTATCAATTATAACTTAACTGTGTATCATTATCTGCACTTCGTGTATTCCTACACAATCGTATAATCATGGATTTATATCCATTAGTCATACTTATTTATACATTCTCAATGTAATAAAAATTTATATTGTTTCATTTCACTTCTTCAATATACGCTTAGGATAGCTATGTTGTTAGCTCATTATACTCTCATGCTTATTCTTTTGAAACAATCTTACTTCATCTTCTACAGTCTTTAAAGTATATATATAGACATGCTCTAAATTCGAGACAGTTAACAAACTGCTCTTGACCACTCTGCAGCACGGCGCAGCCGCGCTGAGTATAAGCTTGGGAGTGGCGCGGCCGCGCTACTCCCTGCCAGAACCAAAACTGAAATTTTCAAAAGTCTAGTTCTCTTGCTAACACCTTAAAATCTTTGAACACAGTATTAACACATAAAGATATGGTTTAAAACAAATTTGGTTTCCCACACTTGTTAACGTTGATGTTAACTTCTAAAACTTTTAGTTTCTTTTGCATTTCTTTGCTCAACTAAGATTAATATGTTCAATAGTCTGTTGAAAAAATTGAACACCTTTCATGTATACAAAACAGACTTTGAGATAAAACTCAAATCAAGCATACAACTTTCTTTTCAAAACTCTTTAATCGAGGCTAAATAGGTTTATTCAACAAGGGACTCGCTATGCTAATCATTAAGTCACACAACGATACTAAACAATCCTTAATCCGCATGCTTTTATGTATCAAACTCATTTACACACAATTAGTATAGTCCTTTCCTTAAACATGCTTGAATAACTTTCATACTTAATTAATTGGATGCACACAACATTCATGCTTAAAGACATAACAAGTATTATCATGATTGTTTATAAGGTTATAATGCATTTAATACAATGATCATCAAAATAGTTTCTAAAACTTTTAAATCTTCCTTTAAAACACATACCAAACTAAGCTTGACAACCTTTAATATGCAATATATATTGGAATCACCAACCTTACCCATTCGTGCACATAACTAGGCCACATTCACATGTTCACAAAGTCGGTACTTAAAATACACAAAGTTCGTCAAGTTTCATTTTTAAAATTTCAAGTTTTCTTTTAAAAAACTCATGCGAAACCCAATTAATATACAAGGTAACTTCAAATTATACCTTATACTCATTTGTACATTTAACTAAGCCATATATGCATGCTCACATGTATACTACTCATTTACACCAAGGTTGAATAGTTTAACACTTGAAAACTTATAATACACCATGCTTGAAAAGTCTAAATCATGCTTAGCTAGATGGTGAACATATTCGTCATGTCTAGAAGCATAAAATACTCTAGCATATACGCTTGCAAGGTCAGCACTTTAAAGGATATAAGGTTAGTCATGGTTTGCTTTTCAAAACATCAAGTTTTCCATTTTAAAATCATTATCAACCAAACTAATGCAACTCATTTTTGCAAAGAAACTTTAAATCACATGTTAGATCCCTTTATGTACTTATTTAAGTTATCTCCTGATGCTCACAAGATCAGAATATAAGTAAGTTTATTTCCAACAAGGTTTGTCTTTCCAAACTTATAAGTTTCCTTTTAAAACTCAACTAATCCAAGTTATAGTGACCTACTATAACTAAAGTAACTTAAATCCATGTATTTGGGTTATTTATATGCATTTCCAAACTAAGCTAACATGCTTAAAAATTAGATTATAGCAGAAGTTGGATTTCAAGACTGCTAGACGGCGCGACCGCGCTGGGATTGTACTGGCAAGTGGCGCGGCCGCGCCACTTCGGCACCAACCTAAACTTGGCCTCTGCTTCTGCAGATTCTAGCCCAAACAACCATTACACTTTCATTTAGCATTCTTAGAACAATACATTAACATCATATCGAACATACAACTCTGATAATACCATGACATTCAATTTACCACTAATTATCAAGAATTCCATTCTAATTCTCAAGAATTCTTCAAACTCAAACTTTAGAACATGGTTTAAGAATTATAACTTTGTGAAGCTTAAATGACTAAACATTGTCCCTTAGACTTCTGATTGCTCCTCAATCCTCCTAACTCTCCATAGCTAACTTCTCATAAAATTTTAACCAACGGGAAATGGGAAGGAGGAGTTTCTATTTATAGAGAATTCATTACACAGACAAAACCTTTACACAATGTTTTGATTTATCATGAAGAAGAAGAAATCAAAGGGTAATAAGGAGTTGGTTACCTACTCTTTCTTCCTCCATTCCCTTAGTCATGATTATCAGTTATCTAGCCATCATCAGCTATATTACTTAGTGAAGAAGGGATAGAATAGGCCAATGGCCTATCACACGGCTGTTGCAATTAGAGGGACACTGATATTGGGATAACCCACATTACTCCTCTAACTTATCAGTAAAATAGTCTACATTGTACTAAAGTTAATTCCTTTTGGGCTTATTAAATCAATTATAATGACTTAACATTACTACATTAAATAAAGTTATGGGCACATATATCCACATATATATGTACCTACCCACATATAGGAAATATACTTATATTTTAAATATACACCCCTATATAATCTTATATCCTATGTACATTTGACAGTACCGAATATATTTTAATTGAGTAGTGTCGCATCACATTATCATGAACTTTATTATTTCAATTATACTAAATTCTTGAAATAATTATTAACAACAATTATTTATTTAGTTTAGTTTAATATCCTTCATAAAGTATACATTCATGTACCACACATAACACAATGTCACAGAGGTCCATTTATGTAACTCATGCGACTCATTCCACTTTGCCATATAGTTTCCTATATTATATATTTACCATTGAAGTGTCACACTTAATTTCATATCATATAGATGTAGCTATTATATAATATATAATCATTGCACATACAAATTAATTCCTTCAATTATTCATTCATTATAAATGCTTATTCCATCACTTTGTCACACTAGGCATTACTCACAAGCTTACATTAAGCTTATTCTCATTCTCATTACTTAATCATTTTCTACCACATTACTATTTATAACATGTTCAATTTACATCGAACTATTATATCACAAGGTTCACATATATAAATATATTGTGAATGAAAATATTTAAATATTCTTTATAACATTCGCGGTAATATAATAACTCAAGTTATTAAAATAACTTAGTTTTCTTTTATAACTTTTACCCTCTTGGAAATACATTACTATAATCAAAATTATGTATTTCGTCATAACATAACATAAGATGTTTTTATCATGTTTTCTCTAAATATAGGAACTAATTATAATAAAACGATTTACTTATTTTCTCAAGATATTATTCTTAATATAATATCTATGTATTATTAAAATATTTACATGCACGACACACATACACACTATATATAGAAAATAAGTATATTTCTTATTATGATAAATTGTTACCATCAACTTATATACCAAATATGTTTTAATATATTTACCATATTACTTAATCACACACATTACCTCGTACAAAGCTATATAAGGTAATATCAAAATAGTATTCCTCCTTTTATTAAAATAATCAAATGCTAGAATTTATTTTAATATCCTTTGTTAGAAATATATTATAATTATTTCTCTTTCCTTTCTATAGATTGTCTCAACACAATTTCTTTAATCCATACATTTAACCATATCTCAATATTAATCAATAAATCTCTAACCAATATTTATATAAAGATATATCGATTTTCTTCTCTCGTCAACAACGTACATATATACAAGTCTAAACCTAACACACATCGAGTTTTTAATAGTATTCAATATAGTACACTGAGTGGTTTCTCACAAATAATCAACAAATTAATTTTCATCTCGTCTACACAGTTTTCATAGTGAGTTAGATCGGTTACTAATTCGTATATACCTCCACTCTCTAAAGGAATCGTTTAGCCCAACTCCTATACATCCACCATTAAAGGGTACGGTTGCACTACCTTAGACTTGATAATTACTCGTACATATACTCAAGGAATTGGTGATTATCAAAGATATTTAATGTCCAACTTACTATGATAAAATAATTTTACATAAATTATTTAATATCAATAGATAAATTCTATCCATCTTCTTTACTTCAAATAACTCGCCTCTCCAATAAATATATAATAATAATATATTTATTAAACACATAAATCACTTATTGCATAGTTTATTTTACCCCATGCAACATAATACCACATACCTCACAACACACACACACACACACACACACACACACACACACACACATATATATATATATATATATATATATATATATATATTCTTATTCGAACCCTTCTCATGCCTTAAGAATTTTTATTTTCTAAATTCTTATTTTAATAATTTTTGAAAATTCGGGTTCTTACAAGTAACGCGGTCTTCAACCGACAAGTCATAGAGCTGGTCAAGAAAGGGGAGTAAATGTTCTGAATATGCGTCGCCTTGGAAAAAGAGTACAAGGAATACAAGGTTTTGGGACCCCTTTTGACCCACGAACTCAGAAAGTAGATATGCCAATAATATAAAGAATCTACAGGGCTTTCAGCAGAAGTGATGCAAATGTACACCGAATGTTATGAAACCGCCCTAGGCAAAGACAAGGAAATGATCACTGTTACCAAGCTTGATGTCTCTGTCCTTGACTCCTCTGACGATGAAGCCGAATATGACCCGCCTCAACAGTAGTTGTTTTCTTTTTGTAATATGAAGCTAGCAATGTAACTATCTAACAGATGTAAAAACATAGTGCAAATTAATGAAAATGTTATTCATTTTGAAGAACTAAATGTCTATTTCATATATCCAATCAAACAAAAAATGTTCGTTTAACGAACTGAACACGTATGCAATTGATGAAAATACTCGTTTAGATAAACTGAATATTCATTTTATTGATAACTTTGAAAATTTATACAGATCTGCAAAGATGAACTACTTAACATGCACTATTCATAATATTTTCTAAGTTTGCTTGCACGCCAAGTGTTATTGACTTCTATTCCATCCATTGCTCGAAGCTGGTATGTACCTAGCTTCGACACTTCTATGACCTCATAGGGTCCTTCCCAGTTGAGCATCAGCTTCCCAAGGTTTTGGGGCGTAGAAGCCTCCACCTCACGAAGAACCAAATCCCTAACTTCGAACATCCTCAAATCCCTAATGCCTGGCTACTCTCCTTTGGTAGGCTACTAGCCTTACCGGGGCCGACTCCCTAACCTCCTCCAACAGATTAAGATTGAGGCGAATACCTTCATCATTATACAGCTCCTTAAATTGGCTGGCCCGAAGTGAAGGGGACCCAATTTTGACAAGAATAAGGGCATCGGTTCCGTAGGCTAGCCTGAACGGTGAATAACATGTTATTATCCTTGGAGTAGTCCGATATTTCCACAATACACTAAGTAACTCATTGGGTCAACTCCCCTTCACCTCGTCGAGCCTTCGTTTGATTCCATTCAGTATAGTCCTATTGGTGACTTCTACTTGACCATTCGATTGAGGATGAGTCACTGCTGTCTTTCGATGTTGGATTCCCATATCTTTTATGAATTGTTCAAACTTAGAGCCTACAAACTGTCTGCCATTGTCCGAAACCAGTACCATAGGGATTCCAAACCAAAAGATCACAAACTCCTTGAGGAATTTCAAATACTCATGTTCCGTAATCTGTCGAAATGGTTGGGACTCCGTCCACTTAGTCATATAGTTAATTGCCACTATCACTAAACTAACTTGCCCTTTCACCTTTGGCAGTGGACCCAAAATATTAATACCCCACACATCAAATGGGATTGGGGATAGAACAAAGTATAACTCTTCATGCGACTAATAAGGAATAGGGTTATTTAGTTGACACTTGGTACACTTCTGAACATAATCCTTTGCTTCCCGAAATAATGTTGGCTAATAATATCCCTGTCGAAGCACCTTGTAAGCCAACGCCTTTGCTCCCATGTGGTCACCACAAATTCCTTCGTGAACCTCCCAAAGAGTATATTCGGCTTCAGATGGAACTAGACACCTCACTAAAGGAGAAGAATGAGCCCTTTGAAATAAATCTCCATCAATAAGCACAAAATTCGAGCTCCTGTATTTGATTTTCTTAGCCATCATCCTATCCGAAGGTAAGACGCTCTGACGCCCCCAAAATTAGGTATGCATCACCCATATTGAGTCACCAGATACATGGTACAGAATTCAAATACAACTTAATAATACAACTGTCGTGTACAATACGACAAAACATAAACTGTGAGTTTGAATACAAATATTGTCATCTAGAGAGTATCCATACTCAAAAGGAGTCCTCATTACAATTATTATCACACTATTACATAGAATAGTGAGGACTACTAATGCTATCATCTGGTCCATCACTCCATTTTCTGACTCGTCCCAACTATATTCTCATTTCCTGAAGAGAACAGTGAAAGAAAGGGTGAGCTCAACTAGCCCAGTAAGAAATATTACGACTAAGATAATGCATAATAAATTATCATTAGTCTTCAACAATGTTAAACTGATAAAATACAATAGACATCAAGTTTAATTACAGCGGAACCAGTAATCCATTAAAAGATTCAAGTAGAGAATAAAATCTACTATCTTTTATGATTTAAAATGTTTTTCATGACTTTTATCGCTGGGACTCAGCTTAATAAATAATCCACATCATCGAATCACCCCTGCACTACGACCAAGGATATTCTTTAGTATCACGACCACGAATTATCCATGCACTACGGCTAAAGATAATCATGTTTTCATCAACGGTACTAATCATGCCATAAAATAATTCATCTTTGCACTACAGCCAAAGAGAATTCATAGCCATAATCATACCAAAAACTGTCCATCAATGCATTACGGGCTAATGGGGACTTTTTCCACATCATTTGTAACATTACGGTTATGATTACACCGAATAATTCCTGGTCATAATCATACCAAGTCCATCTATGCACTACAGGCCATAGATGACTTTCAACAAAATATAAACATGAGGATGATGACAATGATATAAGAATTCAATAAAACAAGTTCAAGAATTAATTTATCTAGAAACTGATAACATCTAAATTGTCAACATGATACTGCTTTGTAGAGTAAAGTTCAAGAATGCTCAGAATAATATTTTCATGAAAAGATATTGGATGAAGCGCAAATATCAAGGATATTCCACTAATTTCATGGAGTATATAAGTCAAAATTTTAACCAACTGAGTATAATAAAGAATAGAATAACAAAAGAAATCACCATGCATGCGATAAACCGAACAGACAGGTTATTCCAACAGGAAAATAAATAATGGACAGGTCATGCGTAAACGCACCGACAGGATATTCCGACAGAATAATAAATAATAGAACCAGGTCCGGCGTAAACGCACAGACAGTATATTCCGACAGAATAATAAATAATAGAACCATGTCCGGCGTAAACGCACAGACAGGATATTCTGATAGAATCATAAATAATGGAACCAGGTCCGGCGTAAAGCACAGACATAATGTTCCAACAGAATAATAAAAATGTAATAACAGAAGAATTTCACCAAGTATAGGGTAGCCAACGTATACAGGTTATTCCAACAGAATAATAAAGAATGGAACAACAGAAGTTCTCTTCATGAATAAAAAAGAAAGAATACCCTTTACGAGTACAACAAATAATATCCCTTACGGGTACAACAAATAATATCTCTTACCTTGAAAGGAATAGTACTGGATATAGGAGTAGTGAAGTAGCAGAACACTTTTCTTCTCTCTCTATAATTTTCTCTCTCTAGAGTTTCAGTGAATTCGTAAGAAATAATGAAGGAATGAGCTTCTATTTATAAAAAATGGACTGCATAGTAACTAACTCATGAACGGTCTAGATTGATTTACTTTAATCTGACGGTCCATATTTAAAACAAAATCTTTTAAATAAAATATAATATATTCTATTTATAATCTAATAAAACGAATAACTTTATAAAAGATTTTACTATGCAAACACTATACAGGCACTATGCAAATACTATGCATAATAAAATATAATATATTCTAATTATTGTCTAATAAAACAGATAACTTTATAAAAATATTTTGTTTTATATAAAAAGATTTTACTATTAGCCTAATAAAACGAATAACTTTATAAAAGTATTATGTTTTATATAAAAAGCTTTTCTGTTTTATTACATTAATAATACCAATAAAATAAAACTGAGTGACTTATCACGTAAGCCTCAATAATCAATACCGTATGCTACTATGTAACCACACGTATTACTGTACTTTTACTACCGAGTAGTTCAACAGTATTAACGGTAAAACTTCCACCGTTATTTTCATAAAATATTTTTGTCGTTTTCTCAATCCGACAATAATTTCGTTGTGGGGTCCACCAATAATTGTGTCATCGTACGAATATTTCCCGACAAAAATAATATTCTCCAACCAATCGAATATTATATAACAACTTGCATACTTTGCAAAATTTATAAATACTACCCACAACTATAACATTATCTCAAATTCACACCATAATATTTAAAAAAAATACTTCGAAAAAATTAAATCTTTATTCATAAAATCTGGGGTTTCACAATCTCCCCTCCTTATGAAATTTCGCCCTCGATATTTACGTACATACCTGGTATGCCGAACAGATGAGGACACTTCGTCAGATTCTAACTCTTGAGGTATAACCTTTGAGTGTTGAATACATTCCAGGATTTTAACAGGTACATCTTCATTCGTTAAATTATCCGCTATCTCGTCCGGTTCTAAATCAATAATGTGGTTCGGGTCGTCCACATATTTACGTAACATCAATACGTTAAAAATATTATGAGCACACGACATACTTGGCGGTAAAATGAGTCTATAAGCCACAGTTCCTACTCGATCGAGGATTTTAAATGGGTCAATTAAATCGAGGGTTGAGATAACGCCTTCTTGAACCTTCTTCTTCACATTCATCAGCTATGAGTATGTAGCTTGAGCGGCTTTAACTTTATCGATTAAAGTCGATTCTACTCGTATATTCATTATCTTCACGTGGGTCCCTAGAGTCTTTAACTTTATCTTCATCACTTGTAAGTTTTACGAAATGAGTCTTTGTGTTAACAACATCGCACTCGTAAACGCATACGATCTTCTACTCAACGCGTCAGCTACCACGTTCATTTTTTCCAAGATGATACTGAATGGTACGATTGTAATCTTCAACAGCTCGACCCAACGTCTTTGGCACATTACACGTTCGTTTTAGGTGAAGAAAATATTTGAGGGTTTTAGAAATGGGTTTTTTATTGGGGTCAATACAAAATTCGATTGCATGCTCTAAGGGTAGGCTAAGAAGTCTTCAACAATATGTCAGGAAATTTATTAACAATAGAAATATCGTTCAAAACTGTGACCCTCATCCAAGACTTGGATAGCACGTCACATTGATACCTATCAACTTGCCATCGTCATTCACGACGTCGCCTACAGAAAGTCTGGCTTCGGTGCATTCCACATAAGGAAGTCACCAGATATAGGCTCAAGGCTCTTTACTTATGGCTTGATATGACAATGATTGACTTAAGTGGTTTGGTTGCTTGAATTCGCATAACAGGTTGGTTAGGAATATGAAAGCTAACAACCTTATGAAAAGCATGATGAGTAGTTAACCAATTGATTTCTAAAAATTGCATCAAAGGCAAGTATTTTCAAAGAGATAAGATTGACAGGTAACGTGAAAGTGTCAATTTGAATCATCAAGATTTATAACTAGTGGAGGTAACGAAGGTTTCTACTATCGAAGTTTCAACCAATAAGTCAAAGTCTAATTTCTCCGAAGTCAAATTTAAACGTTGAACGCAAGCAAGAGAGGTAAAAGAATGGGTAGAACCGGTATCTAACAAGATATAGACTTCGCAAGAATTTATAATTAACTAACCCGTACAAACTTCGTTCAGGTTATTCACTTTTTTGAGAAGTCACGAAAAACGCTCTCCCTTAAACTACCGAATTTGACTTATTCGGGACAGTCTTTGGTGTCGTCATTACCACTGGAATTGACTTTCGCTATAGGGCATATTCCACCCTCAACTGCTTCGTCGTACTCCTGCTCCATGATCTAAATCATTAGCCTTCGATCCATATCGAATTGGGGTTGACCGCAATGTATAGGGTAATTCAAAACTCGATGTTGGGTTCTCCCGATTGCTGTCGAAAAAGAGAAATACATATCATCTATTTTAGCTTTCTTGGATCGGACTTCTCTTTCCACAATATCGACGCATTATGTGGCTTTTACCCATGCATCTTTCATTCTCACTCGTTCAGGTGTTTCTTCTTTCAGCTGCTCCTTGACATTTGAATTCTCAGATTCCAGCTTTAATATCGTATACTCTGCCAAGAGCGCTCCTGTTCAGCTATCGCACATCGGGTAACACAATTTTGAATTATTACATCTCTTTGCTCCACGACCGCCTGCCCTTCTTCAGCCTGTTCTTCAAACTCATGTGTGACAACCCCAAAACAGGTCCATTCCATCCAACCTATTCTGAGTCGCCAAATACATGGTATAGAAAATAACTACAACTTCATTACAATAATTGTCGTGCAAAATACAATAACACATATGCTGTGAGTTTAGATACAATATATACCAAATATGACTCATGTCCCAACCGTGGACAACAACTCACAATGACACCTTACATAAAGGTATAGTCAAAAACTGTTTTAAAAATTAGAATCTTTGGGAAGTGCTCAAGGAAACCTTCGTATATGGGAGGCCATGCTTCTAGGTTATGATTGATATCATATGGCCACAGAATTATCTTTGGTTGACCCAATATACCCCAAAGAAAAATGAGAAGATTACTATCATATTCTTCCCAATGGTGAGTCTTCTCTTGACTTATCGTTATCTCCACTGTCTCTAATTGAGAATTATACTTCAAACAAATACCAAGATTATATAGGTAGTGCTCGTAAATATACTCAGCAAGTGGATGAGCACAATCTTGTCTTATGATGACACGAGGTTGTATATCATTAGACATCTTGTATGATAGTGGCAAAACACCCTTCCAACGTTAGGTTCGCCTCGCCCTATTTGATTCACCAAATATAACTACTAAATGATGTATACAACACTTTTCTATACTGCTTAGGGAGAACCTCCACAGCTAGAGACCACCGTTTTATTTTTCCGTTACCCTCGCTCGACCCAGCTACACTCTTATTACCTAAAAAGGAATTGTGAAGCAAAAGGGTGAGCACAACTAGCCCAGTAAAGAATATCATGACTAAAGATAATTAAATTATCAATAGCCTTCATCAGTAATAAATCAGAGATTTAGAACATATGGTAAATGATAAAAAATTTCAACCATAGTTGCAGCGGAACGAGCAATCCATTAGAAGAGTCAAATAGACTATAAAGTCTATTATCTTCTCTATGTTAAAAGTCCACCAACAATGTTTTATCCCTGTAACATCAATCAATAATTCCTGTCCACAATCACGTGTATAACTCATAATCGTAATTGTAGTTCTAAATTCCTTTTCTCATCCAGGACAAAGATACTTTTCATCACCTGAAACATCAAAGATCATGGTTATACCAAATCACAGTTCATATTCATAATCATACTAATAAATTCATCTTTGCACTACGGCCCAAAGATATTCATCAACAGACCAACTTTGCACTACAGGCCAAAGATATTCAACAACAGGTCATCTTTGCACTACGGGCCAAAGATATTCATCAATAATTCATCTTTGCACTACAGGCCAAAGATATTCCTCAACAGTTCATATTTACACTACAGGCCAAATGTATTCATATCTCAAAGAAATATATAATCATTTCAGAATTTATATAAACAATAATTATAACCATGTTAATCAATTCATCTTTACACTTAAGCTAAAGATATTCAATTATAAATTCAATGGTCATGATCATACCAGTTAACAATTCATCTTTGCACTACAGGCCAAAGATATTCCTCAGTCATGATCATACCAATAATTTACCCATCTTTACACTCAAGTGAAAGAGAAATTCAACATTAGGGTTATAAAAATGTTATATATGATAATAAAAATAATAAGATCAACAACTACATTTATTTTTAAGAGCAACAATCATAAATCAACGATAATTTGGTTAGAAAAAGAAACCAATTTTTATCGTGAATAGTATCCGTGAATAGTAACTCGTGAATAGTAACTCATGAATAGTAACTCGTGAATAGTAACTCATGAATAGTACTCTGTATTCGTACATAGTACCGTATACGTAAATAATGTCATATACGTAGTGCCATATACGTGAATAGTATCGTATACGTGAATAGTGCCGTATACGTGAATAGTAATCCCGTCTCAAAAAAGTAAAAATTCCACAATAAAATTCATACCAATATTTCAGTATAATGATATTGAATGAATAACATCATTATGAAGAATATAGCATCCCTTAATATCCCTTACTATCCCTTACCTCAAAATAACAGCACTTCTGACCGGATATCGGATATAACGCTGAAGGAAACTTGCACTGATGAATAGCAACTCACCAAGTATCTAAATACTCAGAAAATATACTCAATAATCTAGAGAGAGAAAGAGAGAAAACTTGTTTCTGGTATGATTTTCAATTCTAACTTAGCCCTCTATTTATAGGAAAATGTTAGCACGCCGAAGCAGACTTAACCTGCAACCTGATGGCTTTACCTGCTACTATTCTCACCCACCACATTTGAATAAAAGTCTCAGCATATTTCTTCACCAACCAAGAGTGGGGCCCACCAATTCTAGAATTTTTCACCAAAATGATTAACTCCGAAAATTCAACAATTTCTGAACCAGTCATCTAGTAAAATTCATAACAAATCATACGTTCATTTTTAACGGTTCAAAATTTGTGGACATATACTCAACTTATATATGTATAACATATCCAAAAATTACCACGATCCAACGGTCGGATTAAAAATTATAACCCTCGTAAAATATCTCAAAAACCCTAATTTGATTTTCAATACCTCCGTTCCGACAAAAATACAGATAAAATACCTCAACATTAACTCCTTCATTTTTAACCACAAAAATATATCCCTTATTTATATCCACATAAAATAAATATTTTCTTATCATATGAATCAATAATTAATTATTCACAAATAATATTACAGAATCACATTTATGACAACCAGGCCGTTCCCAAGAAAGAGGGGGCTTTCCAATAAGTATTAACGGTAACAACTACGCCGTTATTTATAAATAACGTATACTTGTCATTTTCTTCATCCAATCGCTTTCCGTTATGGGGCCCACACAAGGCTGCGCCGTCGTACGAATATTCCCCGACAGCAAGAATATTCCACGACCAAACGAATATTCCCCGACAAAATGAATATTTTATAACCTCTTGCTTATTTTGTAAAATTTGCACATTTCACCCATAACCAAAGTATTATATCAAATTAACCCCTTATTATTCACAATAATATTTAGAGAAAATTTGATTTTATTCATTAATAAGTTGGGGTCTTACAACCTCCCCTCCTTATGAAATTTCGTCCTCGAAATTGACGTACGTACCTGATGTTTCAAAAAGGTGAGGATACCTCGCTTTCATTTCTGATTCCAACTCCTAGGTCATTTCTTCAATAGCATGGTTTCTCCACAAAACCTTAACTTGTGGTATAACCTTCGTGCGTAGGACATGCTCTTTCCTATCCAAGATCTTAACAGGTACCTCCTCGTACGTTAAATCTTCAGCTATCTCGTCTGGTTCTAACTCAATAATGTGGTTCGGGTCTTTAACATATTTACGAAGCATAGATATGTGAAAAACATTATGAACACGAGACATGCTTGGAGGTAATGCGAGTCTATATGCCACATTTCTTATTCGCTCAAGAATCTCAAATGGACCAACAAATCTTGGATTGAGCTTTCCTCTCTTCCCAAATCTTGTAACTCCCTTCCATGGTGCAACACGTAACAATACATGATCCCCAATATTAAATTCCACGTCCTTCCGATGAAGATCCGCATAACTCTTTTGTCGATCCTGTGCCGTTTGTATACGTTGTCGAATCGTTTGGATCTTCTCTGTAGTAATGCGTACCAACTCTGGTCCCAACAATGTTGCTTCACCCACCTCGTCCCAGCATACTGGAGAACGACATTTTCTTCCATACAACGCCTCAAATGGAGCCACACCTATGCTCGCCTGATAACTGTTATTGTAGGAGAATTCCACCAATGGTAGGTACTTATCCCAACTCCCTTTGAGATCTAGGACACAAAGTCTTAATAGATCTTCAAGAGTTTGAATAGTCCTCTCTGATTGTCCGTCCGTTTGAGGATGGTATGCTGAACTGAATCGTAAATTCGTGCCCATAGCTTTCTGCAAGCTAACCCAAAATCGTGAAGTGAATCTTGGGTCACGATCCGAAACTATGGATACTGGCATGCCATGAAATCTCACAATCTCGTTCACGTACATACTAGCAAGACGTTCAAGGGAATAAGTCTCACGTATCGGCAAGAAATGAGCGAACTTGGTTAATCTATCAACAATAACCCAAATCGCATCTATGCCTTGAGAAACCTTGGGAAGACCCGTAACAAAATCCATAGTAATGTGTTCCCACTTCCATTTCGGAATCTCAAGTGGTTGCAATGGACCCTTTGGTACTTGATGCTCCGCTTTTACACGTTGACAAGTTAAACACCTCGAGATAAACTCCGCAATCTCTCTTTTCATATTGCTCCACCAAAATGTATGTCGAATATCGTGATACATTTTGGTACTCCCAGGATGGATTGCAAACGGTGTGTTGTGTGCCTCCATCATTATTCTATGCTTCAAGTCAAAATCGTTAGGAACACAAAGTCTGGAGTTGACTCGAAGTATTCCTTCTTCATCGATTCTTGCTTCTGGAATAGCACCTTCTTGCACTTTCTTCTTCATACGCATTAGCTCCATGTCCATAGCTTGAGCAGCTTTAACTTTATCGATTAAAGTCGATTCTACTAGTATATTTGATATCATCATGTGGGTACTTGGAGCCTTCATCTCTATCTCCATCCTTTGTAAGTCATACAAAATGGGCCTTTGTGTTAACAATATTGCACTCGTACCCGCATATGATCTTCTACTCAATGCGTCAGCTACTACGTTTGCTTTTCCAGGATGATATTGGATGGTATGATCGTAATCTTTCAACAGCTCGAGCCAACGTCGCTGCCGCATGTTGAGTTCCTTTTGGGTGAAGAAATATTTGAGGCTTTTATGATCTGTATAGATCTCCACTTTCTCCCCATACAGGTAGTGTCTCCAGATCTTCAACGCAAAAACGACTGTTGCCAACTCCAAATTATGAGTAGGATAATTCCTCTCATATTCTTCGAGTTGTCGTGAGGCATAGGCTATGACTTTCCCATGTTACATGAGAACACATCCTAACCCTTTGCCTGAAGCATCACTGTAGATAACAAATCCATCCGAACCAGATGGTATTGTCAGAACAGGTGTCGAAATGAGTCTCCTCTTGAGTTCTTGAAAACTCTTCTCGCATTCCTCACTCCATACGAATTTTGTATCTTTCCGAGTCAGCTGCGTTAACGGAGTAGCGATTCGAGAAAATCCTTCCACGAATCTCCGATAGTAACCAGCTAAGCCCAGAAAGCTACGTACTTTGATTACTGACTTATGTTGCTCTCAACTGTGACTCATATCCCAATCTTGGATAGCACGTCACAATGACACCTATCAGTTTACTACCGCACGAATATGGCGTCACCTACGGAGAGTCTGGATTCAGTGCATTCCACAAAAGAAGTCACCAGATAAAGGCTCGGTTATCAACTTCTATAGTTGGGATTTTAACTCCTGAAGTTCAATAGGAGCCATTCGATATGAGATTTTAGAAATGAGTTTTGTACCAGATTCAAAGATGATACAAAATTCAATATCACGCGTAGGCCAAGAAATTCTTCAGGAAATACGTCAGGAAACAAACAACAGAAATATCACTCAAATCTGACGTATTTTTGTTCAAGTCCATGACATAGCTAAGAAAGCTTGACATCCGTTTTTCAATAAACGAATGACTTTACGGCTTGATATGAAAGAGTTTGACTTCAATGGTTTGGTTGCTTGAATTTGAATAACAGGTTGCCTAGGAATATGAAAACTAACAACCTTACGAAAGCAATCAATTTTGGCATGATGAGTAGTTAACCAATCAATTCCTAAAATCACATCAAAAGCAAGTATCTTTAAAGAGATAAGGTCAACAAGTAATGTGATTGTGCCAACTTGGATTAAGCAAGATTTATAAACTGTAGATGTAACGAAGGTTTCACCCAACGGAGTTTCAACAGATAAGTTAAAGTCCAATTTCTCCGGAGTCAAGTTTAAACGTTGAGCACAAGCAGGAGAGATAAATGAATGGGTAGAACTGGTATCTAATAAGGTATAAACTTCGCAAAAATTTATAATTAACTAACCCGTGCTAACTTCATTCGGGTTCCTCGCATTCTGACCAGTCACGAAAAACGCTCTTCCAGGAACCGTTGACTTTGACTTTTCTGGGACAGCTTTTTGAGTCATCATCCCCGCTGAACTTGGTTTTTCTACAGAACACTCTCGAGCTATATGACCCTCCTTTCTACAGTAATAACATACCTTGGATTGTTGTGGACAGTTTGGGCTGATATGTCCCTCTTTCCCACATTTGTAACATACGACCGGTGGTCGTTCTCCTCCCCTAGAAACAGTTGATGTTTGTGCTGACGTCTTCACGTTATCATTGTTGTACCTTCTCTTCTTGAAATCTCCTCCCGACTCGCTCCTTCTATTATCACGACCACGATTACCATCAGAGTGGTTACCGCTTTTGTCTGTATTTTTCCCTCCTCGCTGGTTTTCATTGCTTCGATGACTGTCGCCACCGGTATGACCCTGGTTGTGGTCCCTTGGTTGCACATACTCATTATCTCGCTCTAATAATTGAGCCCTATTTACAACATCTGAATATAAAGAAAATTTATGAGAGATAAGATATTGTCGAATCTCAGGTTTTAGACCTCTCAGAAACATCCTTGTCATTCGTTCCTCATTTTCGACCAAATGAGGTGCAAACCTGGATAACTCTGCAAACTTCGCCTCGTACTGGGACACCGTCATGTTGTTTTGTTCCAGTCTGATAAACTCTACCTCCTTCATATGACGAATACTTTCAGAAAAGTACTTGTCATTGAACAGTTTTTGAAATGTTTCCCAGGACATGTTGAGTGCGTCAGGCTGGGTACGCTTCACAGACTCCCACCAGTAGTCTGCCTCACCGCGGAACATAAAGGTGGCGAATGGAACCTTCTGTTCCTCCGTGCATCCCAAGACATCGAATATCTTGGTAATTTGCTTGACCCACGTTTCCGCCATGATCGGATCCGGCTTTCCCTTAAATTCTGGTGGTCCCAATTCTTTGAACTGCTTAGCTGTGACAAACCGCGCGTTATCATTTCCACCCGTATTCTGCACACGAGTCTCCCTCGTCTGATTTTGCATGAACTGCAAAAAGCTCCTAAACATTCCATCATTCATCGTTTGCTCGGTAACGTTATTTACAGGAGGAATATTGTCTTCCTGTTGCACGTTCCCCTGGGTGGTGATCAATGGTGTCTCCACGGTCTGATTTACTCCATTATTAACGTTCTCAGCTGCCATTCTTAAATACTGCCATAAAACAAGGGTTAATAGTCATGTCATATATTATCCCTATACTCTGACCGACCAAATAAACACCAAATAAACTTAGTCAGGTCATACTAGCGAAGGAATTCCCCGTCTCTCCCCTCCTAGTTCTTATCTCACATCTCAGCCAGGGATCATATCCCTAAACTCTGATACCAACTATGACGCCCCCAAAATAGGTATACAACACCCATTCTGAGTCGCCAAATACATGGTACAGAAAGCAAACAATAACTTCAATAATACAAATGTCGTGCAAAATACGACAACACATACTGTGAGTTTAAATACAAATATTGTCTTCTAGACAATATCCACACTCAAATAAATCCTCATTACAATTATTCAAACACTATTTTACAAAAATAGTGAGGACTGCTAAAACATCTTTCTAGAACCATCACTCCATACCCCGACTAGATCCTGCTATGTTCTCACCTCCTGAGAAGAAAAATGAAACAAAAAGGAAAAGGGTGAGCTCAACTAGCCCAGTAAAGAATATTATGACTAAGATAATATACAACAAATTATCGTTAGCCTTCAACAGGGAAAAATCTGATAAAATATAATCGACAACAAGTTTTAGATCAACAACTGCAGCGGAAACAGCAAACCATTAGAAGAGTCAAGTAGAGAAAGAATTCTACTATCTTCTAAGATTTAAAAGTCCATCATCAATATTTTATCCCTGTAACATCAATTAATAATCATCTTTATCCAAATATTCATCTTTGCACTACAGGCCAAAGATATTCATTTGTATCACCTGTCAGTCATGTTCATCTCAACACCTGTTCATCTTTGCACTACAGGCCAAAGATATTCATCAAGTAATCATACATCTTTGCACTACAGGCCAAAGATATTTATTAATATCATCATTTAGGACTGAGGATGATGAAAAATATCTTAAAGAGAACGAATCCAATGAGACAGAAGGACAAATAGTAGGGATTCGTATAACAGTTTATCCAAGATCAATAATACTTCATAATAATCAATTGTGAAGCAGAATTCAAAAATAAAGATCAAAACATGGATACAATCAAAGATAGTAACCATAATAGACATCTTGGACAAAAAGGAAAAATTTTATTTTTCGGTGAATAGTGCCGTATTCGTGAATAGTGCCGTATACATGAATAGTAACGTATACGTGAATAGTAACCCCGATACAAAAAGTTCCAAATTTGATAAAAACTCATGTTAATATTTTAGCATAATGATATGGAAGAAAATAATATCATTTAAGAAGAAAATAATATCCCTTACAAATATCAAACGAAAATAATATTCATTACGAATATTAAACGAATATAATATTTCTCACGAATATTGAAAGAAATAAAATTTCTTATGAATATTGAACAGAAATAATATTCATACGAATACGAAAAATAATATCTCTTCAGAATGTGAAATAAATAATACCCCTTACCTCAAGATATCAGTACTTCTGGTCGGAATACCGGTATAAGGCTGAAAGAAACTTGCTCTGATGAATAGAAACTCTCAAAGTATCTAAATACTCACAAAATACACTCAATAATCTAGAGAGAGAAAGAGAGAAAACTTGTTTCTGGTGTGATTTTCAATTCTAACTTAGCCCTCTATTTATAGGAAAATTTTAGTAGGTTTGACCTGCAACCTGATGGCTTTACCTGTTACTATTCCCACCCACCACATTTGAAATATAATTCAGCACATTTCTTCACCAACCACAAGTGGGGCCCACCAATTCTAGAATTTTCCATCAAAATGATAAAGTCCGAAAATTCAACAATTTCTGAACCAGTCATCTCGCAAAATTCATAATAAATCATACGTTCATTTTTAACGGTTCAAAATTTGTGGACATATACTCAACTTATATATGTATAACATATCCAAAAATTACCACGATCCAACGGTCGGATTAAAAATTATAACACCCGCAATATTTCTCAAAAACCCTGATTTGATTTTTAATACCTCCATTCCGATAAAAATACTGATAAAACAACTCAACATTAACTCCTTCATTTTTAACCACAAAAATATATCACTCATTTATATCCACATAAAATAAATATTTCCTTATCATATGAATCAATAATTAATTATTCACAAATAATATTACAGAATCACATTTATGACAACCAGGCCGTTCCCAGGAAAGAGGGGGCTTTCCAATAAGGATTTCTCCTTACTGGCGCGCAATTAGATGACCAAACCTCTCCTTAGACAGAACTTTCTAGACATTGCCAATAATGTCATCTAATAATATTATTCAAATAATATGAATTATTGATCTGATAAAGGAAAATACTGTGCAGCAACAATTATTGAAACAACAATAATATAAAATATCAACGCAACAATTATTGAATCAATAAAATAAAATATTGAACAATAACTACTGTAACAATTATTGAGTAGTGCCTTCTTACGTAAGAATCAATAATTGGTGCAATACCGTGTGCTACTGTATTTTAATCACCGGGTATTCCAACAGTATTAACGGTAACAACTACGCCGTTATTTATAAATAACGTATACTTGTCGTTTTCTTCATCCAATCGCTTTCCGTTATGGGGCCCACACAAGGCTGCGCCGTCGTACGAATATTCCCCGACAGCAAGAATATTCCACGACCAAACGAATATTCCCCGACAAAATGAATATTTTATAACCTCTTGCTTATTTTGTAAAATTTGCACATTTCACCCATAACCAAAGTATTATATCAAATTAACCCCTTATTATTCACAATAATATTTAGAGAAAATTTGATTTTATTCATTAATAAGTTGGGGTCTTACATTAACGGTAACAACTACGCTGTTAATTATAAAAACTCAATTTTTATCGTTATCTTCATCCGACAGTTATTCTGTTATGGGGCCTACAAATGTCTGCGCCGTTGTACGAATATTCCCCGACAGAAAGAATATTCCACGACAACAATGAATATTTTATAACCACTTGCGTATTTTGAAAAAATTTTACATTTCACCCGTAACTTTAACTTTTTATCAATTTAACCATTTACTGAATTGTAATTATAAGAAAAATTGAATACTTTTATTTCATAAAATTTGGGGTCTTACAATCTCCCCTCCTTATGAAATTTCGTCCCCAAAATTTACATACCTGGTATTCTAAAGAGTTGAGAATACCTTGCTTTTATTTCAGATTCCGTCTTCCATGTCATCATGATTTCTCCATTGCTCATCTCCTGTATTTAAGATATCATTCTAGAATATAGCTTCAAAACAAGGGTAAATTTGACAAATTAACATATCACATAATATCCCGATATTATGACTGACCAACAAATAAGCTTAGGTAGGACACACTAGCGAAGGATTTACTCATCTTTCCCCTCCTAGTTCTATTTCCCGATCTCCGCCAGAGATCATATCCCTAAGCTCTGATACCAAAATGTAACGACCCCAAAACAGGTCCATTCCATCCAACCTATTCTGAGTCGCCAAATACATGGTACAGAAAATAACTACAACTTTATTACAACAATTGTCGTGCAAAATACAACAACACATATGCTGTGAGTTTGGATACAATATATACCAAATGTGACTCATGTCCCAACCGTGGACAGCACCTCACAATGACACCTTACATAAAGGTATAATCAAAAACTGTTTTAGAATTTAGAATCTTTAGGAAGTGCTCAAGGAAACCTTCGTATATGGGAGGCCATGCTTCTAGGTTATGATAGATATCATATAGCCACAGAATTATCCTTGGTTGACCCAATATACCCCAAAGAAAAACGAGAAGATTACTATCATATTCTTCCCAATGGTAAGTCTTCTCTTGACTTATCATTGTCTCCACTGTCTCTAATTGAGAATTATACTTCAAACAAACACCAAGATTATATAGGTAGTGCTCGTAAATATACTCAGCAAGTGGATGAGCACAATCTTGTCTTATGATGACACGAGGTTGTATACCATTAGACATCTTGTATGATAGTGGCAAAACACCCTTCCAACGTTAGGTTCGCCTCGCCCTATTTGATTCACCAAATATAACTACTAAATGATGTATACAACACTTTTCTATACTGCTTAGGGAGAACCTCCACAGCTAGAGACCACCGTTCTATTTTTCCGTTACCCTCGCTCGACCCAGCTACACTCTTATTACCTAAAAATGAATTATGAAGCAAAAGGGTGAGCACAACTAGCCCAGTAAAGAATATCATAACTAAAGATAATTAAATTATCAATAGCCTTCATCAGTAATAAATCAGAGATTTAGAACATATGGTAAATGATAAAAATTTTCAACCATAGTTGCAGCGGAACGAGCAATCCATTAGAAGAGTCAAATAGACTACAAAGTCTATTATCTTCTCTATGTTAAAAGTCCACCAACAATGTTTTATCCCTGTAACATCAATCAATAATTCATGTCCACAATCACGTGTATAACTCATAATCGTAATTGTAGTTCTAAATTTCTTTTCTCATCCAGGACAAAGATAATTTTCATCACCTGAAACATCAAATATCATGGTTATACCAAATCACAGTTCATATTCATAATCATACTAATAAATTCATCTTTGCACTACGGCCCAAAGATATTCATCAACAGACCATCTTTGCACTACAAGCCAAAGATATTCAACAACAGGTCATCTTTGCACTACGGGCAAAAGATATTCATCAATAATTCATCTTTGCACTACAGGCCAAAGATATTCCTCAACAGTTCATATTTACACTACAGGCCAAATATATTCATATCTCAAAGAAATATATAATCATTTCAGAATTTATATAAACAATAATTATAACCATGTTAATCAATTCATCTTTACACTTAAGCTAAAGATATTCAATTATAAATTCAATGGTCATGATCATACCAGTTAACAATTCACATTTGCACTACAGGCCAAAGAAATTCCTCAGTCATGATCATACCAATAATGTATCCATCTTTACACTCAAGTGAAAGAGAAATTCAACATCAGGGTTATAAAAATGTTATATATGATAATAAAAATAATAAGATCAACAACTACATTTATTTTTAAGAGCAACAATCATAAATCAACGATAATTTGGTTAGAAAAAGAAACTAATTTTTATCCTGAATAGTACCCGTGAATAGTACCTCATGAATAGTAACTCGTAAATAGTAACTCATGAATAGTAACTCATGAATAGTACTACGTATTTGTACATAGTACAGTATACATAAATAATGTCATATACGTACATAGTGCCATATACGTGAATAGTGTCGTATACGTGAATAATGTCGTATACGTGAATAGTAATCCCGACTCAAAAAGGTAAAAATTCCACAATAAAATCCATACCAATATTTCAGTATAATGATATTGAATGAATAACATCATTATAAAGAATATAGCATCCCTTAATATCCCTTATTATCCCTTACTATCCCTTACCTCAAAATAACAGCACTTCTGACCGGATATCGGATATAACGCTGAAGGAAACTTGCACTGATGAATAGCAACTCACCAAGTATCTAAATACTCACAAAATATACTCAATAATCTAGAGAGAGAAAGAGAGAAAACTTGTTTCTGGTGTAATTTTTAATTCTAACTTAGCCCTCTATTTATAGGAAAATGTTAGCACGCCGAAGTAGACTTAACCTGCAACCTGATGGCTTTACCTGCTACAATTCTCACCCACCACATTTGAATAAAAATCTCAGCACATTTCTTCACCAACCAAGAGTGGGGCCCACCAATTTTAGAATTTTTCACCAAAATGATTAACTCCGAAAATTCAACAATTTCTGAACCAGTCATCTCGTAAAATTCATAACAAATCATACGTTCATTTTTAACGGTTCAAAATTTGTGGACATATACTCAACTTATATATGTATAACATATCCAAAAATTACCACGATCCAACGGTCGGATTAAAAATTATAACCCTCGTAAAATATCTCAAAAATCCTAATTTGATTTTTAATACCTCCGTTCCGACAAAAATACAGATAAAATACCTCAACATTAACTTCTTCATTTTTAACCACAAAAATATATCCCTCATTTATATCCACATAAAATAAATATTTTCTTATCATATGTATCAATAATTAATTATTCACAAATAATATTACAGAATCACATTTATGACAACCAGGCCGTTCCCAAGAAAGAGGGGGCTTTACAATAAGGATTTCTCCTTATTGACGCGCAATTAGATAACCAAACCTCTCCTTAGATAGAACTTTCTAGACATTGCCAATATTGCTATCCAATAATATTATTCAAATAATATGAATTATTGATCTGATAATGAAAAATACTGTGCAGCAACAATTATTGAAACAACAATAATATAAAATATCAACGCATCAATTATTGAATCAATAAAATAAAATATTGAACAGTAATTACTGTGACAATTATTCAGTAGTGCCTTCTTACGTAAGAATTAATAATTTTAAAAATACTGTGCAATACCGTGTGCTACTGTGCAATAACGTGTATTATTGTATTTTAACCACCGGGTATTCCAACAGTGTTAACGGTAACAACTACGCCGTTAATTATAAAAACTCAATTTTTATCGTTATTTTCATCCGACAGTTATTCTGTTATGGGGCCCACAAATGTCTGCGCCGTCGTACGAATATTCCCCGACAGAAAGAATATTTCACGACCAAACGAATATTCCCCGACAACAATGAATATTTTATAACCACTTGCGTATTTTGAAAAGTTTTCACATTTCACCCATAACTTTAACTTTTTATTAATTTAACCATTTACTGAATTGTAA
Source organism: Panax notoginseng (assembly GCA_016801055.1). Lineage (NCBI taxonomy): Eukaryota > Viridiplantae > Streptophyta > Magnoliopsida > Apiales > Araliaceae > Panax > Panax notoginseng. The sequence continues at coordinate 72,126,972 of CM029022.1, forward strand.
TTATAAGAAAAATTGAATACTTTTATTTCATAAAATTCGGGGTCTTACATCATGAATACGATTTTGTAATTCTAAGTTTCGATCATAAAATTCTTCTAACCAATTCTCCTCTTCTTCCTCGCTCTCAGCTGCTACCTTTGCGACTAGGTTGAGTGCAACTTTTAATTTCTCAATCACCACATGGATATCTCTAATCACATTATCTTGGTTGGAGATTAGAGGTGTCTTCACGGTCTCATGTGCTCCATTGCTATTCTCAACATTCTCGGATGTCATTTTCAAATACTGCCACAAAACAAGGGTTAAATAACATATCACATATTATCTCTATACTCTGACCGACCAATTAAATACCAAATAAACTTAGGTAGGTCATACTAGCGAAGGAATTACCCGTCTCTCCCCTCGTAGTTCTATTCTCACATCCTAGCCAGGGATCATATCCCTAAGCTTTGATACCAACTGTGACGCCCCCAAAATTAGGTATACATCACCCATCTTGAGTCGCCAGATACATGGTATAGAATTCAAATACAACTTAATAATACAACTGTCGTGTACAATACGACAAAACATAAACTGTGAGTTTGAATACAAATATTATCTTCTAGAGAGTATCTATACTCAAAAAGAGTCCTCATTACAATTATTATCACACTATTACATAGAATAGTGAGGACTACTAATGCTATCATCTGGTCCATCACTTCGTTTCCCGACTCGTCCCAACTATATTCTCATTTTCTGAAGAGAACAGTGAAAGAAAGGGTGAGCTCAACTAGCCCAGTAAGAAATATTATGACTAAGATAATGCAGAATAAATTATCATTAGTCTTCAACAATGTTAAACTGATAAAATACAATAGACATCAAGTTTAACTACAACGGAACCAGTAATCCATTAAAAGAGTCAAGTAGAGAATAAAATCTACTATCTTTTATGATTTAAAAGGTTTTTCATGACTTTTATCGCTGGGACTCAGCTTAATAAATAATCTACATAATCAAATCACCCCTGCACTACGACCAAGGATATTCTTTAGTATCACGACCACGAATTATCCATGCACTACGGCTAAAAATAATCATGTTTTCATCAACGGTCCTGATCATGCCATAAAATAATTCATCTTTGCACTACAGCCAAAGAGAATCCATAGCCATAATCATACCAAAAATTGTCCATCAATGCACTACGGGCCAATGAGGACTTTTTTCACATCATTTGTAACATTACGGTTATGATTACACCGAATAATCCCTGGTCATAATCATACCAAGTCCATCTATGCACTACAGGCAATAGATGACTTTCAACAAAATATAAACATGAGGATGATGACAATGATATAAGAATTCAATAAAACAAGTTCAAGAATTAATTTATCTAGGAACTGATAACGTCCAAATTGTCAACATGATACTGCTTTGTAGAGTAAAGTTCAAGAATGCTCAAAAGAATATTTTCATGAAAAGATACTGGATGAAGCGCAAATATCAAGGATATTCCACTAATTTTATGGAGTATATAAGTTAAAGTTTTAACAAACTGAGTATAATAAAGAATGGAATAACAAAAGAAATCACCATGCATGCGATAGACCGCACAGACAGGTTATTCCAACAGGAAAATAAATAATGGAACCAGGCCTTGCGTAAACGCACCGACAGGATATTCCGACAGAATAATAAATAATGGAACCAGGTCCGGCGTAAACGCACAGACAGGATATTCTGACAGAATAATAAATAATGGAACCAGGTCCGGCGTAAAGCACAGACAGGATGTTCCAACAGAATAATAAAAATATAATAACAAAAGAATTTCACCAAGTATAGGGTAGCCCGCGTATACAGGTTATTCCAACAGAATAATAAAGAATGGAATAACAGAAGTTCTCTTCATGAATAAGAAAGAAAGAATATCCTTTACGAGTATAACAAATAATATCCCTTACGGGTACAACAAATAATATCCCTTACCTTGAAAGGAAGAGTGCTGGATATAGGAATAGTGAAGTAGCAGAACACTTTTCTTCTCTCTCTATAATTTTCTCTCTCTAGAGTTTCAGTGAATTCGTAAGAAATAATGAAGGAATGAGCTTCTATTTATAGAAAAATGGACTGCATAGTAACTAACTCATGAACGGTCTAGATTGATTTACATTAATCTGACAGTCCATATTTAAAGCAAAATCTTTTAAATAAAATATAATATATTCTATTTATAATCTAATAAAACGAATAACTTTATAAAAGATTTTACTATGCAAACACTATACATAATAAAATATAATATATTCTAATTATTGTCTAATAAAACAGATAACTTTATAAAAGTATTTTGTTTTATATAAAAAGATTTTACTATTAGCCTAATAAAACGAATAACTTTATAAAAGTATTCTGTTTTATATAAAAAGCTTTTCTGTTTTATTACATTAATAATATCAATAAAACAAAACTGAGTGACTTATCACGTAAGCCTCAATAATCAATACCGTATGCTACTATGTAACCACACGTATTACTGTATTTTTACTACCGAGTAGTTCAACAGTATTAACGGTAAAACTTCTGCCGTTATTTTCATAAAATATTTTTGTCGTTTTCTCAATCCGATAATAATTCCGTTGTGGGGTCCACCAATAATTGTGCCGTCGTACGAATATTTTCCGACAAAAATAATATTCTCCGACCAATCGAATATAATATAACAACTTGCAGACTTTGCAAAATTTATAAATACTACCCACAACTATAACATTATCTCAAATTCACACCATAATATTTAAAAAAAAATACTTCGAAAAAATTTAATCTTTATTCATAAAATCTAGGGTTTCACAGACGCCATCTACTAGATAGTCCAAGTAAGGCGTAAGCCAACGTTCGGCTGCTTCACCTTTATTACCTCCGAACGCTGAACACTTGGTGAATTTAAAACTTTTGGATAAACTGACCCACTGAATGAGTTTGCATCAGTTGTAGCCAGCCTTGCCAGAGCATTAGCTATGGTATTATTTGATTTATCAACTCCCTAAAAGGTAAATGAACTGAAATAATGGAGCATATCTTTAACTTTGGCCAAATATTTGCATATTCCCCCCCCCGGCTTCATACTCCCCCGAAATATGCTTGACGACTAATTGAGAGTCATTGAAGATGATCAACCTCTTACCTCAAGACTATTTGCCAATCGAAGACCTACTAGAAATTTTCCATACTCTGCTTCGTTGTTATTCGTATTGAATCTAAAGTGAATCGCCTATTTCATTTTAATCCTTCAGAACTCGTTAAGATAACCCCGGCTCCACTGATATTTGAAGTTGAAGAACCATCCACATACAATATTCACGAAGTTTGAACTGGCTGAACAACTAAGACCGACCCAACCATCTTCTCTGCCCAGTCAATAGTATTAGACTCAGAAAATGAACACTTTATGACAAAGTTGGCTAAGGCATGTCCCTTTATTGTTGTCTGAGGATGATAATCCAAGACGAACTGTATCAATTCCATCTCCCAAGCTGCTAGCCGACCGAGATGTCTGACTTTTTTAGAATTTTCTTCAAGGGCTGATCAGTATACACCACAATCAATTAACCTTGGAAGTCGTGTCAAAACTTTCGACTAGCCGTTATTAGGGCATAGGCAAACTTCTCAAGGTTTGTGTATCTAGTTTCTACGTCCCGAAGAGCATGGTTCACATAATATACAATAAACTGATTCCCTTATCTCCCGAACCAAAATAGCTCCAACCGCTAGGGAGCTACCCGCCAAATACAGATATAAAGGTTCCAAAGGAACTGGTTTCACCAACAGAGGAGACGAAGATAGATACCTTTTAATTCCCTGGAAAGCGTCCTCACATTCTGAAATCCATTGGAATGTCTTTTCATTCTTTGACCCCTTCAAAGTATCAAAAAATAGCAAACGCCTTTTTACCGGATATAAACCTCCTCAATGTTGCTATTCGACCAGTTAATTGTTGAACATCCTTGTAAGACTGAGGAGACTTCATGTCCATAATTGCCTTGATCTTCTCTGGGTTTACTTCAATTTTTACTTATTAAATAGCCCAAGAAATTTCCTACTCCAAGATCGAAGGTGCACTTCTTCGAATTTAGCCTTAGGTTGTAGTGTCTGACAGTCTAAAAGCAATCTTCTAGGTCATCCAGATGCCCTCGAATAGATAAGCTCTTTATGATCATGTCATCAACATATACCTCCATGCTCTGACCTAACTTTCTCTAGAATACATAGTTCATCATTCTCTAATAAGTAGCATCGGGATTCAGCAATCTGAACGTCATCTTCTTATAAGCATAAATTGCCCGATGCATTATAAAGGTCGTCTTCGAGATATCATCCTTATGCATCTAAATTTGGTTATATCTCGAAAAGGCATCTATGAAGCTGAGTAATGCATACCCTGAAATGGCATCGATGAGTTAGTCGATGTGTGGAAGAAGGTAAAAATCCTTCGGGCATACCTTGTTCAAATCCATGTAGTTGATGAAAATCCACCACTTTCCATTCTACTTCTGCACCAATACCACATTCGCTAGCCACTCTGTATAGTCGATTTCAAACATGAAGTTCGTTGCCAACAATTTTGCTATTTCATCATCAATGATCTTTTGCATCTCCAGGGTGAAGATCCTCATCTTCTGCAGACTGGTTTCTTGGCAGGGTCCACATGTAACCGAAAGGGTTCCTGCAATCCTGACCTGATCTTGATTGTCTTATCTTTCTTCTAAGGTATCAGCTCAATATCTTCTGTCTCTTCGGCAGACATGGCGAGAGGCTCTGTACTACCTTAGATAAATTGCTCAATCTCGATCGCCATTGTCTGTTTGTGCTTGCTGACCCTTACCCCCGAAGACATCAACGCGTTCTGATAACACCTCCTTGCTAAATTGAGGTCCACAACAACCTCTCCCACTCTATTAGGTGTAGAGAAATTGATTTTAAAGTATAGGATTGAAGTCACTGCTTGTAACGCTGTTAAGGTTGGCTTCCTGAGGATGGCGTTGTAAGCTGAGTCCATGTGTACCACAAAGAATCTGAACATCACCTCGACCTATTGTGGGGAAGTTCTGAAGATGACTGACAGCTTAATCGTCCCTACAACCCAAATTAGATTGTTATTAAAACCATATAGGGGAGGTTTCTGTCAGATGTCCATCTTCCTTTCTTCCAAATCCATTCTCTGATAGGCGTGGGCATATAATATATCAACTGATGAGCCATTATCAATTAGTATTCTCTTCAAGTCTACAGAACCAACCTATGCAGTAATGACCAATGCTCCCTTATGTGACTCGATCGGTTCCGAAGGATAATCTTCATCAAAGAAAGACACCGTGCTCGGATACTGTCGTTCTTGCCTAACAGGCTAATTTGACACAGAGAGCACAACATCCAACAAACATCTCCTCTTCTTCCTTTTAACCTTTTTGACTGACCCGCCCATAATCACATCCACAACCTGACGAGTTGCCTGAGTCTGACCCTATTGTTGGGGCTGGGTGGTCAGGTTTTGTACTGGGGAAGTGTTCGCTTGTTGCGCTACCGAAGTATCACGTCCTAAAACATACTGAACCAATTCCCCACTCTGGACGCTTTTCTCAATTAAATTTTTCAGACCACAACAAGACTTGGTATAATGCCCAACCGATCCGTGATAGTCACAGTACTTGTTCTGATTTCCTCTATTTGACTTTGTATTATTTTTTGCCGCTTCAAAGTATGGTTTATCCTTTATCTGTTCCAGGATGGTGGTTTCCCGATCAGTGGTGAAAGGAGTATAAATTTTGTTGACCATCTGGTTCGGGAAAGGCGGGCGTCCTCCTCCCGAACCACCATTATTGTTGTTATACTTCTTCTGTTGTCCATCTGACCTGTTATTATTATCATTTTTGGAGTAGTTTGTCCTCTCCGTATCCTTCATTTTCTCCATGGTACTTAGTTTCAAGCTGTTCATCGCCTCTGAATCTTTCGGCCCTGTCAAATGCTTCTGTCAAGTCCTTTAGATGGTTAAACATCAGATCTTTCACCAGTTTCTTTGATTTTACCACATCTAATCCCATCTAAAAATACCCTAGAGCCTGAGTTCCGTTTAGATCTTTGACTTGACCGACCGCCTCCCAAAATCTTTTAACATACTGGCCCAAGGTCTCGTTTGAGTATTTTTTTTTATCTGAACTAAGGACCCAATCGACTTTTCTCTTCTCTTGTTGCTCCCCAACTTGATGTGGAACTTATCACAGAGCTCCTTCCACAAAGAGATTGAGTTCGGGGGCAGCAACGTCATCCAGTGTCGAGCATCTTTCCTAAGAGTCGTGATGAACACCTAACATTTAGCAGCATCTGAATAGTCATAGTAGTTAATCAGCCGGTCGTATGCCTAGTTGTGCTCATATGGATCTCCCGAACTGTCATATCTCTCCATATGAGGGGACTTTTTATTGGGGTCAACCCTTTCTCTATCTATCTCTGAGGAAAAGGGTGATGAAGAATTGATAGGAGCCTCTTTCTCCTTATTGCCTTCAGCTAACCTCTTTTCCAAGTCTGCAAACTTTCGGGCCAATGCCTCGACACCATCTATTTGGGGGGACAACTCTCGTCTGTCCCGACCTTGATGTTCTAAAGAGGCGACCCGCCTTCTCCATTCTGATCTACCTTCTCGGGAGCGACTTCTATGCCTGCTCTTCTCCTGCAAGCGACTTCGATGCCTGCTTCTTTCCTGTGAGTAGCTTCGATTCATGCTCCTCTCCTGAGAATGGCCTTTAGGCATGTTCCTCTCTTGCGAGTGACTTTGATGCCTGCTCCTTTCCCGAGAACAACTTTGGTGCCTGCTCCCTATCCACTGAGAATTGTCCAGACGATGTGACCTAAACTAATTCCCTGGCGAACGCTCAAGCCTTCGGTTATAGCTGGAAGCACCATCCTCACCATCCAAACGAGCCAACTGAGTATCCCACTCTTTTTGTTGAAGCATTAGGGCTTTCACCATATCCTTGTCTTCTTGAACCCTTTTTGCTAAAATGGTTTGCCTTTCATCTTTGTCACCTCGCCTAAAGTCCTAATCATCCTGAGTTCGTGTTCGGGATGGGCTATCCTCGACACAGTTATAGGGCCTTACTTCCTTCCTGGCCGTTGAGAACAATCGACGTTTGAGATCACAACCCTGAGTTTCCTTTTGACCCACAGACTGACTACGGGGTCCGAGCCTATCTAGGATGTCTTTGGACGGGCCCAACCTGTCCTTGACCGAACCTTTTGGCTGAGCTGATAGGTCAACCGTCGATTTTCCATGTGGAGACTTTTTTTCTTGTCGCCATAATACCAACCAAAACTCCTTTGTGATTAAAAATTGCATAGCACTAAAAACCCCCTCCTTCTAATGCCAATGTTAACACCAAGATTCATCCACGTGCCTCAATCACCAAAAGCGCGTCAGATTCTGCACAGAAACGAAATCACACGCAAAACTTGACGATTTAGGTCGCCGGGGGATAGCTTTGGTGTGAGAATAAGTACAGGCTGAATAAGGTTTAACAATTGAAGTTTTATGCTATAGTGTTGTAAATAATATTGTGTGTACCTGAGAACCAAGGTATAGCCATGTATTTATAGTGATTACACATCCTTCTCCGTATAGAAATAGGATTTCTCGTTAGACATAATTTCTTAACGGGATTGAATTGAATCTCCTTAAAGAAAGGAAGTTAGAACATATCCTGACACTTTTCTTAGGAGTTAAAAATTAAATGTAATTAGGAATCTTTAATTCCTTAAAATACTCAACTACCAAAATAGATTCCTACACAGAATTAAGTACCTTCATGTGGACTTTAGCCCGCCATATAATTTGGGCAGTAACAATCACAACCCAACAGTGATAATTACAAAATAAGAGCTATTTTTAAGAGCTAAAATAAAAGAAAGACTAAAAAGTTATTGGGTCATTTACAATAATATACAATATTTAGTAAGTAATTACACTATTAGTGCATCACTAAAATAATTACAAAGATAATAATTTTCTCATATTTATTTAAAATATTAGTGCAATTAAGATTCCTTAATTTAGGGAATTAGTATAGTATTCAATTCACAATAATAAGGAAACCTAAAATCAAGGAGTTTCATAATTAATAATTCAAATTCAAATATCTTGGATATAACAACAAAAACAAATTCAAATTCAAAATAATAATTCAAATTCAAATCTTCATCTCCCTCAAATATTCCTAGAAAGCTATGCTTCTCTTCTGCGTAATCCTCTTCCTCACATTCTTCTGTCGTAATTCCTTATCATTCTTTTTCATCTCTTTCATTGCCCTTTTCCCTCTCTTCCGCACAACAATCGGACTGGAAATTAAAACCTTAATCGTGGATATTTGATTTTTTACAATTTCTTCATGTACGGAAATTTCAATTTCATATTCAAAGGAAAATAAGAACACTGCATAAGAAAGAGAGAGATACGAGAGTAATGTGCAATGTAATGTTGATAACCAAACCTTTTTAAAAAGGTAACCAAACTTTTATACCAAAGTAACTAAACTTTTATACCAAGGTAACCAATCTACCTCCACACTTGCAGTATGAATTAGTTTACCTTGGTCTGAAAGTTTGACAACTAACTGCATGAAGGTTTGGCTACCAACTGCATCACATTCAAAATAAATTGGTAACCTAATAACACTGAATTGGTTACCTTGGTATGAATGTTTGGCTACAACTGAACTATGAAAAAATTATCAAACAAAACATGCCTTTTAACCTACTGAAAATATCAAACTCTTTTCAAAATCTGCTTGCTTTTGGCAAATAAGCCTCAGAACTTAGAAGCTGCTGTATTTCCAAAATTAATCTCACTTTTTCTCTCTCCAACTTCATATCTTCCTCCATAAAATTCGGCGACCCACAAAACCAAACTAAATGGATGGACCACCGCCGGAACCAGAACACCTACCCTGTCCACGCTGCGATTCAACCGATACAAACTTTTGCTACTACAACTACAACTACAACTTCTCGCAGTTAGACTATAGAGAAGAATCTAATACCTGACTATAGAGTAGCATATATAGAGGAATATGGATTATAGAAAGCTATGGTTCCAATACAGGTTCGGATTCATTATGCATGTCTATCCATCATTAACATCAAACAAGTAAACAAACAACAATTCACCATCTAATCCAACTCAAGCCACTGCCCTTTGCCCGAGATAGAACCCAAATCTGCATCATTTTTCTGCAAAAAATGTGACCCAAATCTGTAGAGCCAGATATTGCATCGCCGGATGTAGAGCAGCTCATATCATAGGAAAGGAAAAAAAATAAAAATAAAATCGAACTAGCTACTGTTCATCATCTTCTATATATTGAATACGATACCCCGTTTACCTCCTCTCTTCCTCTATATATGCATTTAAGTGGTGGGAATGGAGGGGGAGCGGGGGGGAGGGAGGGGGAGGTGTAAATCACGCAACTAAATTAAAGGAATAATAAATTTACTAATTATGTAAATAAAACTTTAAATGCATTAATTGTATAAATATTTTATGAGTACACTATTGTTGTAATTATTATTTAAAATGTACTAGAAAATATAATTGCTCCAAAGTTATTTTACCGACGAATCTAAACAGAATGAATTACTTATTAACCAAGTTCAATCTAAACTTTAAGAATAAAGTTTTGTCGAACTCAATCCAATTCACTTTTTAATTAAATCTGAATATATACTTTTAATATGCCAAATAATCAAATTTCGGGCTTTAACGATCTTATTAGCTGTCATAATTTAATCTATCTTATGAGATGAAAGGTAAACAAAATAATTGTCATGATAAAATAATCTTAATTTTGGGGTGTAAATAAGCAAACAATGAGGTGGATATAGCCGCTCCCAATATATATATATGTAGGAAAATAATCTATAGTATATATTTGCTATGGATGAAAAATGGACAAATAACATCATAACCATCCATTACATAAATTAAAGACCGAGATTTAATACACAATTGTGCCTTCCGCAAGTTCAACTAGTAGACAATTCAAAAAAATTTCATCCCAAATTGCCCCTCTTTCTAGCCAATTAAGCCAATCAAATTTATATATCCGCTACTTGAACTAGTGGAAGAAGAATGCATTACCATGAAGAGAGATAGAGGCTGTGTAGAGGCCTTTATATAACACTCCTGTCCCAAAATAAACTAATAACAGTAGACCAATAATAAGGAGGGTAATAGTGGAATAAATTGGTAAAAGTACTTGCAATTATGAAAATACATTTATTTAAAGCTTGTATTTTTAAACATCAATCATAAGGAGAAAATAATATTACAAAAAGAAAAGAACTATTTTAAATCGAATATAATAATATGTAATATTACAAAAAGGATTCATTGAAGTGTTACAATGATCTAATTTCATATTATTAGATCATATTTCTATTTTTCAAGAGTGTATTTAATCTGAAATACATAATGAAGTCAGTAATGTGGTGTACAGATAATTGGCAAAGAGAAATCGAAACACAATTTCCACAATGTCTGTCTAGACTACGCCGACTATTACTCTATAGAAAAACCAAGGAAAACATTTTACTTATATGGCACATACAACACTGCAACGATGACTGGAAGGACCAAGTTTTCCTCCTGCTGGTTTTCTCCAATAGCCTTGCAAACCTCCTCATTAGACACTTTGATACAACTGTTGTCAGCTTCAACATCTATGGCAGGCTTTTGAACCTGAATTTGACTAACAATATCATTTGATTCCCCACTAGATTCCTTCGATTTTGACTAGGATTTATTTCCCCTTTTCAGGTGACTTATGAATAGGATTTCGACCAGTGATCAATTCAAGAATGACTACCCCAAAGCTGAAAACATCTGACTTAAGAGAAGCTCTTCGAACAATTGCATACTCAGGTGCAAAATAGGCAAAAGTCCCCTGCATTCTAGCTGGAGAACTTGAACAGCTTGGTAGTCCATCATTAATCAAACATTTAGCCATACCTAGATCAGTAATCTGCAAGCAAATATGAACTAGTTAACTAGGGAATAGTAACCAACAAACTAAACGGCACAGTAGGAAAAATAACTACATTTTGTTGTCTTGTCTTTTAACACTGGAGCCTAGTTGGTTCAGCTATGACATTATCCGTAAATATAACGCAATTTCGCGTACCATGTCACCACAACTAAACTAAACACTAGTTATATTTAAGAATAAATACCAAATACCAAATACCAAAATATTCTTAAAGTTTGCAACCGGAATTCTTTTTTGTGAAACATAGAAAATATTAATTTGTTCAATATTCAACCACGAGTCTCAAAATCTTGTGCAAAGACAATCTTCATCTTGAGCCATAACAAAGTAACAACCTAAGTAATTGTTAAGAGTATAAATTGACCAACAACTCCATGCATACCAAAACAAACATTGTTAACTAAAGCATTCAGAGTTTGCAATCGATTACATATTCCCTACAAAGTTCACAATGTAAGAACTAAACATGGCTGCTGATATACGTGGCTTAAATATATCTGATTACTACAATTTACATTGAGGAAATTGATTGTTCAAATCTGTTTGCCAGTCAAGTGAAACGATTCCTTTGCCAATCTACGGAAATATAGACATATTGTAACCAATTAATATGATGCAGCAGTGCTAGCATGGTTAAAAAAGAGATGTCTGCTATAAATGAAACACCTATTCTAGTCCAGTATATAGTGCATCTAGCAATAGCAGCAACAACCAAACCAAAAAACCACCAGTACTATTTTGTAGCATACATCATCCATGGCTTCAAGTTCAATATAAAAACCCAGTACTATGTTTTAAAGCAAAATGTAATTAGAGGACTATAAATGACAAACAATAACTAGTGAAACCTGTATAGGCAATAAATTAATAGCCAAAGGCACTAATTAATATTCTTCATCAGAATGGCAGTAGCAAAGTAAAGAAATACAGATCAGCACAAGAACAATAACCCTGTATTCAGTTATTAATTCAACATCCCATCGGTAAAGCTTGTGTAAAATCTTCTACAAAAATAATTCTCTAGCATAATAACGACACACATATAACACTAGATGACAAAATAAAGACTAATGACACATACATAACACTAGATGACATTAAAAAGTTTGTATGTGAACTTTGAAAACAAAAAAATTGCAATTTATACAAAAACAGTACTTATAAAATAGTTGAGCAGCAAAAACTGACCCTTGAAAAATATTTATCAGACAACGAGAAGCACAAGAAGTTGGCAATAAAAAAATCAAAAAAAAAAAGATACTCAGATCTTGAAAGACACATTTGTATAAAGGGAATATACAAGGCTACAAAGAAAATTTTCAGTATATGTAAAAAATCACGTGGCCTAATAGATCAACGGAAATACGCGCAAACCAAGAGCATGAGTTTAAACCTATATATAAACAGAGAGTAAATATATCAAAGAGTCAATAGAAACTTCTGCACAATACCAGGGGAGCCATTCCCTTCACAAAAGGACTATGCACCTCAACTTACCCAACCCAAAAAATACATGCATCTAAGCTCCAAATAAATTATCCCAAAAATTCTCTAAAATCAGAATTAATAGCCAGACATGTATATAGATATAAATGTAATAAGGATATATAATAGTCTATGGTACAAATGCTTTGAACTGCAACCCAAGGAAATGTATGATTACTGTGAGGAGGGTAAAAAGAGCAATTATAGAGCATATTCAAGAGAGCCAAAACTATACAACAAGACTAAATCACAAAACATGTAGCTATTTTGTTGTGTATCTGTGTTCAAAATGATTAGAGATAGCAGGAAGAACATTTAGCTGAATTTGGATTTTCGAGCAGAAAAAAACATCAACCCCTTAATTCTGTTGACACTTTTGTATTAAGAAAAAGACAGTTTATTGCAATAACTAATGAATTAAACTCCCAATCAAAACTACTAGACATTCATAAGTTCATATAATTCATACACTCAAAGTACTCATCTTCTCAAAGTATAAGTGAAAACAGCATGGGAATATAACAAACAAGATAATTGAGACTGACACTACCAAATTCAACAACAATTAAAGAAGCTCAATAAACAAAACAATAAGATTAATAAAGAAAATCAATCCACCTACCACGGTTATCAAAACAATGTACCAAAAAAAATTGTGACACTTTTAGATATTATTAATTGGAAACAGCATGGTATTGACAATTTGACACCTACAACATTATTTGATCCACATACGCCTAATAAATACTCTAATTAAAGAAAACATGTGAAACACAATAAACTAATGAATTAAAGATTATCAACAGTTCTTGATAAATCAAAATCAATGAGGCCCAAATGCAAAAATCGAAACTTAAAATAGTATATACAATTAAGCAACCTTGTTGCTGTTGCAAGATGACTTTGTTCTTAGCAACAAATAAAGTTCCAATATTCCAGGATATGCATCAAACCAAATGGTATCTTATTTGGTCACTTTACTAGAACACAACTGAGTATTTAAAACATATTACAAACAAAATATCTTATAGAGCAAAAAAAACATTTTACATATATATTTAAACTTAATATAGCTAGAATTAAGGAATATAATGAGAACGACATAAAAGTATGAGATTATATTATTTTCCAACTGCATTCTCAAAACCCAAGTCAAATTCTGGAAGGCTTTTTTTCTTTTTCCTCTTTCTGCCAACCCCTAAATGCGAATCTAGATTAATTTGGATATACTAACATGCAAGGAGGGGTTGATCAACAAAAGTTCACAGACCGCCTAATTGACACCAACGAGACAAGTAATCTATAAACCCACATCAAAATTGGAATAAAAAACTTACCGAATAAATACATATTAGGTTGATTTAGAACACAAATTCGATCATTGAGAAACCCTGGATTGAAAATCGCAGCAGATTTTTTGCTCCAATTTGATTACATGAGTGCACAGACCCTGCCCCAATTCGAGTGAAATCGCGCGAAACCCTAATTGAAAATTGCCTTTTTTGCCCCCATTGATATTCGTTATCTAAAATATTTGTGTCCCCCACTTAAATTATGACACATGTTATTTTATTTTATTTTAGAATTAATTAGTGTTAAGTAAGAGACTATATGTCAAAATATAAATAGAGGGACACAAGGGGACAGAGAATTTGGGGACAGAGAATCTGCTCTCATATTTGGGATGCTATGGTAATCCAGCGTAATGCTTGATATGGAAGTTGGGCGTAATATTCGAGAATATTAAGTTGGGCGTAATATTCGAGAATATTAAGATCTGGTATTTGATCTAATATTTGCTAGTCTTCTTCCGCTGGTTCAACTAGCGGATATATAAATTTGATTGAAGTTTTTGAATTGCATCCGCTAGCCTTAAATTATGTAATTGACGATTATGATGTTATTTGTTTATTTTTTATCTATAGTAAATACATGTTAGTATGAATCATTTTTCATATATATATATATATATATATATATATATATATATATATATATATATATATATATATTAGTAATTGTCCGTGTCTGAAGACACGGCGAAACAAAATATTAGATTAAAATTTGAAAAGTAATACATTACCTAAAGACTCTTTTCAAGTTAAAATAACTTATAATCAGACATAACAATTATCATAATTCATTATACAACCACAATAATTAAACATACTCAATCATCAACACATATTCAACCACCAAAATATCAAGTTAATCGCTACTAATTTCAATAAATTTTGGCTGAGTTTCCTTTAAAAATAGACTAGTAATTGTCCGTGCCTGAAGACACGGCGAAACGAAAAATTAGATTAAAATTTGAAAAGTAATACATTACCTAAAGACTCTTTTTAACTTAAAATAACTTACAATCAGACATAACAATTATCATAATTCACCATACAGCCACAATAATTAATGCATACTCAATCATCAACACATATCTAACCACCAAAATATCAAGCTAGTCGCTACTAATTTCAATAAATTTCGACTGAGTTTTCTTTAAAAATAGATATCCATAAAAATTTAAACATGTCTACAAAACTTACAATCATCAATAAATATTCAAATCACCAAAACAACCATAATTTCATACTTAAAATCATCATAACCATGTATAATTAGTTAACTTTACAAAAGACGGAACACAAAAAATATACACATGCAAAAAATAGAGAAACAACTCCGTATTCTTTACAGCTTACACCAAGTATCCTTCAATGTATACTTGAAAATACCTGAAAATATATGATCATACAACTTACAAATTTTGATTGATGAAAACTTATAATGAGAGTGGAAATATATCACATGCCAAAAAATTTTCTGACATTTTCAGAAATGTATAAACATGGCTTCACCCTAGGGCCAAAGTTACATCAACGAAGCAGCGAATCTAACCATATCAAGGATAATTTATGGTACACTATGCAGATAAATTAACATACTTTCACTGCGTGCAACTGTTGCTTTCCGTCTCATATAATTCTGCATAGCAAAACAACAATCAACATATATAATCATATACAGTTTAGTTTATTTAATGCAAACCTTAAAGTTCAAAAAAAAATTAACAAATAGTACTCATGACCAAAAAAAGGTAGTTATAAGTTGCAATACTTGAATATTGATCCTCATTACCAAAAAGTAATTAGATAAGACGGTGACAAAAGCTAATGTATAGGTTGTTCCTTGGCTTTATCAGTTGTTTTATCTTTCTAAGCAATAATAGTTTAATCTGTTTGATTTTGTTTTCGAAATTCAAAAAATTTAAATTAAAGTAAAAACATGATCACCATAATTAAAATACCAATAATATATCAACCAATTAAAATTCAATTTCCAACTTACGTTAAAGCTCATCACCCAAAAAAAAAAATCAAAACTATATATCCAAAAGATAAATATTTAAATGTATTCAAAAGACAAAGATTTATATCCAAAACTATATATACTACCTTATTCTCATAATGAGGGTCCTAATTCAAAAAATAAAAATTTAAATGTATTCACCTTGAAGAAGATGTTTCCCTACCTTCAGCAGCTTCAGAGACATATCTACCTGCACAATTTGGTTCTCGTGTTAACAATATCTTTGATCAAACAAATAAAACAATTGAAGAAGATATTATTCTGATAAAAAAAATTAAATATTAAATCCAAGAGTGAAGACGGCTACAAAATAGAAATTTGCTAAGGTATGCTGAAGTATCCTTCTAAAAAGGAATTACAATTTTAATGAATATCAAAATTGAAAACCTTTGTGTTACATTTTTTGCTAGCTTTATAATAGATGTTTATTTTATAAGATGTTGAGTACGCTGTTTATCCTGGAAAAAAGCTTACGATGTGCTTTTATTAGTATGTTTTCTAATTTTTCATTCTTGTTTTGGTGGAGTCATAATCTTGGCATTAATAATCACTCTCACAACTGATGTTCAAGCTCATAAGGTTTATGATAGAACACTTTTGGAATGTTTTCATCGGTGCAGTCAGGGCAAGATTTCAAGTTCACAAAGTGAGTAGTTGGCAATATCCCTAAGTGTCCTGTTTTGTAAAAAGGATCATGTTTTGTAAAAAAGAGTTATAGGCACACTACATAGTTTAAAAAGTTTAATGAACGCAAAATGTATTAAAAAGTTTAATGAACGCAAAATGTATTCATGACATGTTAGTTTACAACCCACTTGCATTTGCATTCAATGTATTAATTAAACAAAGCTAAAATTTTGCACAATATAAAAACATTTGCACAAGGTTTGAGATACTTGCTTAAAGATAAATGAGTTCAAGATACTTGCTTACACATAGACCTATCGCATAATGTAAATGCATAGGTTATGATACTTGCCTTTTACGTAGATTACACTTATTACTATCTTTACTTCACATATCCTATTTAGTTTCAATACACATATATGTACATGTCAACCATACATTCAAAGCAAATACTTATTGCACAAACATTTTAACTATACATTTAATATAATTATAAATTACATTATCTCTAAACTTATCTTATTCGTTTTTATTTAAAAATCATTTATTTAGGAACTTCTTGGAAACCTTTACTTAATGTAACTACATCTTGCTTATAGACTTACAATTCTAGGCATCTATTCAACCACGTATACATTCAAACCATATGATTGGTTATTTTGCTTTTTCTTCGTTTTGAAAGTTTCATTAATATTTAGAAATCTCTTTTGAATTCTTTGAGATCTTGGTGTATATTAAATTTTATTCATTTCTTTTAGTTTTTGATTCACTTGAATTAAAACATTATCGAATTCCCTTTATTTTTTATCACAGCGTTTCGACGTTCATGCGTCACACACCTCATTTGCTTATGTGAACGCCCTTGCGTACAATTAGCACGCTCATATCACTTCTATAATACTCATTGATTAATGTTAAACACCTTTATATATCATAATGTTCATCTTTTATAACTTAGAATAACATTTTTTATTATCGGGAGCATTGCATGTTGTATACACGAACGCTCGACGTCCTCCGACTATTCAACAGTCCTAAAATGACTACTTTCAAGCCTGCTCCAGACCTCAATCACAATTATTATAGAATGAAAGTTGTAGGTCTACTTCTTATCTTTCAGGATCAGCTTGAATCATCTCAATCTAAGTTCAGACAAAAAAGTTATGTCCAATTTACTAAAGAATGTCCAGACTGTCTAACCTTCTGCGGATCCAGAGCTGGCGGGTCTCAATTTACATTATGGCCAGCGCGGGAGGCTCTGAATCTGTTGAACCTCCTTTAAACTTTGTCAAAATTTCCAAATTTCAACCTTTCTTGCGAGCTACCTTCTCAACCACATAACTATCATTCTATAGGTCTAATTGACCTGAAACTTGATCCTATTCCAATACCATACAACAAACTACAAGTTTCTTCAAATTTTGGTTTCTAATAAAATTATTATGACATAAATCAATAAGCTTGAAAATCTACAGTTTAACATGATTTTCTTTTAAACTTAATTTGCTAAACTCTTTAAAAATCCTTTTAGCTTGATTTAACAACACTCATACACTTAATTTATAACATAACTCTTATGTGAATGCTACCTTGTTCGTTACATTAGCTAATTTTTAGTTTTTAGGAAAATTTTCCCATTCAAGCATTTTATCAAACAACTTGTGGGCATAGCTTAGAAATTCAAATTTCATACATGTTTGGACATGGTTAAAACGGATTTCTTCATAGAAATCCCTTCCTTATTTCTCCCCACAACAACAACTAATCTCCTTGCTAAAATCTCAACTAATTTCACAAATAATTCACATAACTATACACAAATTCTATGTATGAACTTTACCCAATTTAATAAAAGCATAGCAAAATATTGGAATTACCTCTTGATTGCTACACACCCACTAATTGTTCTTCAGGGTAAAACAACTATCATCTGACATGGTCTTCTTATACTTGGATACCAGTAGATGTTAATTTGTCATACTTTTGTCTGTTTTTCACCTTCTTCTGAAAATATGACCTTGTTTTTGACCATATTACATGGTTAATATGGTCTTCTTGTACTTGGATACGTAAACGTTAATTTTGTCATACTTCTATTTGTTTTTCACATTCTTCTAAAAGTATGACCCTATTTTTGACGATGTTAGTCAACACACTTTTGTTTGTTGCTCCACCTTCTTCTAGAAGATGGAACCATTTTGTTGTTTATATTGTGAAAAGTGAATCTACATCATAGTCTGCATGTTTGTTGTAGTTATTATGATGTCTTTTTGGATCTAAATATGTTTGGGCAGCTTATTACCCTGTCTTGGGTGGAAAATCTTCACCTCTACCCTTCTACTATTATTTATTGGATTGAAAATCTTGTGAATTTTTTACTTTTTTTTTGTAGAAATAAAACTTCAAAAGTCGAGATAACATATGTACAAAAGTTGATTGGCAGTTTTGACGATAACTTTTTTTTCCCAACAGATTAGAGTTCACAACCAATTGTTTATTAAAATAGCTGGAAGATATCAATATTTGGTATTGCAAATTTATGTGAACATCACTCCAAATATCAAAAAAGATTAAACATCCAAAACAATATCCAAACCCCTAAAAACTAATCCAAATTAGCGCCCCCCCCCCCCCCCCCCCAAATAATAAATAAATAACCCAAAAGTCTCCCTCCTACTGGGCAGCAAGTATAAAAGCCCCCGCAAGAGGGAAAGTTGGTAGTAAATCACAAGTAAAATGAACATCCCAAATTAGAAATAATGTTTTGTGACAGATCACAAATAGTCAGCAAAAATGACTCAGACATGGATAACTGTGCAATATTTGATCTCATCATCCACAAAAGCAGCAACACATAATCAAAGCAAAAAAAAACAATAATTAAAATAATTAATTTTCAAACATCCTTAACGAAAATAGTTCGTCAAAAAGAAAATATAATGGTTGTGGTATCATGAATAAAAATCAAAGCCTCATACCATCCTAACCAATTTATAGATAAGATGTTTTATTTTCGAGCAGATTTTAGATATAAAATCAGAAGAAATGTTGGATTGAGATGAAAAATTGATTAAATGGAGGTAAAAGAGAAATTGGGTTTTGAGGGGCTTTACAGAAACAACCGACTGATTTTCCACCCCCAAGGAAACAACCGACTAATTTTCCAGAAACAAACAGATAAAAGGAGATTCTACAGAAATGGAAGGAGAGAGGAAGAAAGGGAAAAACACGTGAAAGACAAAACGATAACCGTCACCTGCTCACCTCCCAACAATTTATAACAACAACGTCATAAGGAAGAATTGTCAAACCAATAAATATCTCTATTTTGATACATGGACCTTTGAAAAATATTCAAGCGTGGGGCATCTACAGAACAAAATTTGACAAATAGATGTTTGAAAATTATACCGTGACTTCAATGGGAACTCGAGTATCAATATAAGAGTTTGGTATGCTGGTAATAGAGATCAATATTTAATGAGTTATACCCATCATATTTAATCCCAATTAAGAGTTTCTAACCTTAGAGGTGTACTTATCAGTAAATTGGAAACATAAATCCTCGCCTTTAGTCCTCAAATAGCCTCATAGCAGAGCCATAATCCTAAAGAGAACAGAAAAGCAGTACATGTCTTTATATAGAACTTACGGACTTAATTAGATGTCTAAAACAGATGCAAATAAATGGCATCTCCCAAATAAACTTGCCAAAGAGAAGAGAAAAGCAGTACATGTCTTTATCATTGTTGAATCCCACAATTACTAGGGAGGGAGATTTGGGACTGTTTCCATGGCTGGTTAATTATGTCCAAGTATCTAGATAACCTTGAGTTTTGTATTTGGAACTTGGTTACTTTAAAGTTTATTCATCTCCCTCATTTGAAATTGAAGTCTTTCGGAGATGATGATCAGCTGAAAGAGCTCAGTGATGATATTGGTTGTTGTTGCTTGTCATACCTTCCTTTTAATCTTGATTCAGTAGTCATCTTAAGGCTAATTAGCAAGCCTAACATTGTTTTCCGTTTGCTACGCAATAAAAGAAGAAAATGGACAGAAATGTTGTATTCTAACCAAATCAGAAGAATATCTGATCACGAAGATGATTCGATTAAAGACTTGGCTCTCTCCAATGGGAAAGTATACGCCACTACTCTTCGTGGAAGTTTTGTACAGATTGACATACAAGTTAATCATAACAATAAGAAGAAAGAAGTTATCATCGGTTTGTTGCCATTTGGAATTTTACCCCAATCATTTTTAGGTTATTTCTTCTATTATGACCACTTGTCGGGATGTGATACAGAATTATTCATAATTCGTGTATCTTTTAAAAAATTTCAATGTAGAGAAATTCAGTCCATATATTTGTTCAGATTGGATTTCTCCACTATGACGTAGGGGGAAGTGGGGGAAGTGAAAAATGTCAAAGATCGTGTGTTCTTGTTGGATGAATTTATTGGGCCACAAATTTACTGTCATGCAATTGAATCAGAAGCAGGAAATTATATACACATTATTCAGGATTCATGCAAATTAAACTCGTACAATATGGAAGATAAAACCATGTCTTTATCTTTTTTACCTTGTCTAGATTTGCCACCCGGACCAAGGCAACGCCATCACTCCGTGTGGGTAATGCCTGAAAGTAGGTATGCCATTGTTCTATTCTATTGATTTTTGGTTAATAATGAAGACTCTACAAATCCAGCAGGCCTTTATGGGATACTACCCTTACTGTCCTCAAGGTCCACATAACTGAATTCTTTTCCTTCAGCCTCAATTTCATCATCGAGTGGTTTCCACATACAATGATACTTTATGGCCAGTTGAATAGCAAAGTATGTATTGTGCAAATTTTATTTAGATAAAAGAAAAAAAATCCTTGAACATTATGGTTCTTACATTAAAACTTAATTGAACTCTTAGAGACATTTTATTAAACAGCTTTAAGCCATTGTTAATTGAAACCAGTAACTCAAAACACACACACACACAAAGGAAAAAAACCAGGTTAATTTATTGATACCTAAGACTAAGAAGCAGAACAATAAAATTAATTACCAATTCTGAACCGCAGAAGTGTAATTCACTCCATGAATCATATCTTCAACAGAGCCAGTCTGCCCAAGATAACTCCACGCAAAGCGAAGCCCAAGATAAAATGCTGATCAATTTAACCAAGAAACATAATTGTAAACATCAAACCAATCAAAAGGAACCCTAAAAAAAGAAAATTTTAAAAAATTTAGATTTAACCAAATCAAGAACCCCATAAACCCAATAAAGCTAAACCCTCAGACAATGTGTTCTTATTTCTTCTAGAATTTCATACATTTTGTAAGAAACCAAACTAAAATTGAAGAAATACCAAGATAATCGACGTGGATTCTTCCGTTACAAAAATGACTAGTAGGCTGGTGGGTATCGGAATCTCGTCCGTAGGGAAGTCGATCAACACGACCTAAGGTGCCGAGGAAGAGGAGAGACAAGATTAGAAGGTATTAGATCTTCGTTGATCTCGTGTTTCTCTCTCTTCAACTTGTCCTTCTACTTCGCGTTTCTCTCTGTGTGTTTTGTTTATGTTTTTCAAGCTCCGTGAACCCAATTTGATTCTAGGTACTTTCTCTATGCTCTGGATCGTACATTAGGGGCTGGGTATTAGAGATTTGGGGCTGTAATTAGGGTTGGGTATGAGAGATAAGAGATTTAGGGGAGTTGAGAGGGATCAAGTTGTTTGACGTGATCGAGTTGGCTGGGTATGAGAGATAAGAGCTCTGTTTGTGTAAGAACACAGGGAGAGATAGAGGGTTTAAAATTTGAATATGGAGGAATGAGAGACCTGCTGACGTGGAACTTGGATGGGACACTTATGTATTTTCTCTCTCTGCTCTGTTTTATATTATAGATTGATCAAACAAATAAAACAATTAAAAAAGATATTATTTTGATAAAAAAAAAATTAAATATTAAATCCAAGAGTGAAGACGGTTACAAAATAGAAATTTGCTATGGTGTGCTGAAGTATCCTTCTAGAAAGGAATTACAATTTTAATGAATATCAAAATTGAAAACCTTTGTGTTACTATTTTTGCTAGCTTTATAATAGATGTTTATTTTATAAGATGTTGAGTACGTTGTTTACTCTGGAAAAAAGCTTACGATGTGCTTTTATTAGTATGTTTTTTAATTTTTCATTCTTGTTTTGGTGGAGCCACAATCTTGGTATTAATAATCAGTCTATCAACTGATGTTCAAGCTCATAAGGTTTATGATAGAACACTTTTGGTATGTTTTCATTGGTGTAGTTAGGGCAAGATTTCAAGTTCACAAAGTGAGTAGTTGGCAAAATCCCCAAGTGTCCTGTTTTGTAAAAAGGATCATGTTTTGTAAAAAGGAGTTATAGGCACACTACATAGTTTAAAAAGTTTAATGAACGCAAAATGTATTCATGACATGTTAGTTTACAACCCACTTGCATTTGCATTCAATGTATTAATTAAACGAAGCTAAAATTTTGCACAATATAAAAACATTTGCACAAGGTTTGAGATACTTGCTTAAAGATAAATGAGTTCAAGATACTTGCTTACACATAGACCTATCGCATAATGTAAATGCATAGGTTATGATACTTGCCTTTTACGTAGATTACACTTATTACTATCTTTACTTCACATATCCTATTTAGTTTCAATACACATATATGTACATGTCAACCATACATTCAAAGCAAATACTTATTGCACAAACATTTTAACTATACATTTAATATAATTATAAATTACATTATCTCTAAACTTATCTTATTCGTTTTTATTTAAAAATCATTTATTTAGGAACTTCTTGGAAACCTTTACTTAATGTAACTACATCTTGCTTATAGACTTACAATTCTAGGCATCTATTCAACCACGTATACATTCAAACCATATGATTGGTTATTTTGCTTTTTCTTCGTTTTGAAAGTTTCATTAATATTTAGAAATCTCTTTTGAATTCTTTGAGATCTTGGTGTATATTAAATTTTATTCATTTCTTTTAGTTTTTGATTCACTTGAATTAAAACATTATCGAATTCCCTTTATTTTTTATCACAGCGTTTCGACGTTCATGCGTCACACACCTCATTTGCTTATGTGAACGCCCTTGCATACAATTAGAACGCTCATATCACTTCTATAATACTCATTGATTAATGTTAAACACCTTTATATATCATAATGTTCATCTTTTATAACTTAGAACAACATTTTTTATTATCGGGAGCATTGCATGTTGTATACACGAACGCTCGACGCCCTCCGACTATTCAACAGTCCTAAAATGACTACTTTCAAGCCTGCTCCAGACCTCAATCATAATTCTTATAAAATGAAAGTTGTAGGTCTACTTCTTATCTTTCAGGATCAGCTTGAATCATCTCAATCTAAGTTCAGACGAAAAAGTTATGTCCAATTTACTAAAGAATGTCCAGACTGTCTAACCTTCTGCGGATCCAGAGCTGGCGGGTCTCAATTTACATTATGGCCAGCGCGGGAGGCTCTGAATCTGTTGAACCTCCTTTAAACTTTGTCAAAATTTCCAAATTTCAACCTTTCTTGTGAGCTACCTTCTCAACCACATAACTATCATTCTATAGGTCTAATTGACCTGAAACTTGATCCTATTCCAATACCATACAACAAACTACAAGTTTCTTCAAATTTTGGTTTCTAATAAAATTATTATGACATAAATCAATAAGCTTGAAAATCTACAGTTTAACATGATTTTCTTTTAAACTTAATTTGCTAAACTCTTTAAAAATCCTTTTAGCTTGATTTAACAACACCCATATACTTGATTTATAACATAACTCTTATGTGAATGCTACCTTGTTCGTTACATTGGCTAATTTTTATTTTTTAGGAAAATTTTCCCATTCAAGCATTTTATCAAACAACTTGTGGGCATAGCTTAGAAATTCAAATTTCATACATGTTTGGACATGGTTAAACCGGATTTCTTCATAGAAATCCCTTCCTTATTTCTCCGCACAACAACAACTAATCTCCTTGCTAAAATCTCAACTAATTTCACAAATAATTCACATAACTATATACAAATTCTATGTATGAACTTTACCCAATTTAATAAAAACATAGCAAAATATTGGAATTACCTCTTGATTGCTACACACCCACTAAATTATTATTTTTAGACTTTTATAATCTTGCTCCAAGCCTCTTTCGATCTTAATTTCAGACATAAAACTAAGTGATGCATTCTCTTGGTCCTAATGGAGGTACGACTGCATCTTCATGAATTACTATTTTTAATTTGTTAAGATGCCATCACTTAGATAATCTTCAACTGTATAAAATTTCATGCTATAAAGGACCCATCATTCCTAGGGTTTGGTCGAAAAATCGATCACTAAACACGCGCAAGTATACGCGGTCTAACAAATAATACAGTGATAAGAAGAATGTCGTACCCACGAGAAACTATGACTAATATTTACTAAGTACCGACTATGTATCGCTAAAGTCTTATTCAAACGGTAGTAAATGGAAGTGTGATTAATCTAATTA
The DNA here is from genome assembly GCA_016801055.1 of Panax notoginseng. Lineage (NCBI taxonomy): Eukaryota > Viridiplantae > Streptophyta > Magnoliopsida > Apiales > Araliaceae > Panax > Panax notoginseng. The sequence continues at coordinate 72,152,116 of CM029022.1, forward strand.
AAACTAATTACAAAGCAAGTAAATGGATAACGAATGGTAATCGAAGAAAATACAAGCTAAGGTCACAACTTCACCCCACATAGGCATTCTGTTGAACACCTGGCATGCTATGCTTCATCAAACTAACTACCCTTCTCTCTTAGGTCTTAATGGTCACGACAATTTGTCGACCGAGAACACACAGGTGCAAATGCACCTCTGTCGAGGTATGCACAAACATATCCTCTCCAGATCTACCCAAAGGGAATAGAACAGAAAAGAACGTCCAAGCTAGATACAATCCTACACATGTCTATGCGAATTAATCATAACAACGATTTAAGCATAAGTTCTCAATTAGGTCGCCGCGCACAGAGATATGTCTATTCTACGCACAACTTACGCAGTCGAAACCCACAATCACATGCCAATATATTTAGGTGTAAATCTACATTCCTTCTGTCGATATCATGTAGATTACCAAAATCATCGCTAATGTCTTAGCGAGAATCATTAAGCACAAATATATTAAACCAAATCATATGGTGCTAACCAAAGAGATAAGACAGTCAATTTAAATAACAAAGGGTTCCATTATAACCTTAGAGCCAATATTCAGTTCATAGCTGTGACGCCCCCAAAATAGGTATACATCACCTATTCTGAGTCGCCAAAAATATGGTACAAATTTCAAATACAACTTAATTATACAACTGTCGTGTAAAATACGAAAAAAAAAGCTGTGAGTTTAAATACAACACTTTCTTCTAAACAGGATTTAAACTCAAAATAAGTCCTCAATACATTTATTCTCACATTATTTCATAGAATAGTGAGGACTACTAATGCTATCATCTGAACTGTCACTCCGACCCCCGACTAGTCCCCGCTACGTTCTCATTTCCTGAAGAGAACAATGAAAACAAAAGGGTGAGCTCAACTAGCCCAGTAAGAAATATTATGACTAAGATAATACAGAATAAATTATCATTAGCCTTCAATAGTGTTAAACTGATAAAATATAACAAACATCAAGTTTAACTGCAGCGGAACAAGCAACCCATTAGAAGAGTCAAGTAGAGAATAAAATCTACTATCTTCTATGATTTAAAAGGTTTTTCATGACTTTTATCGCTGGGACTCAGCGTAATAAATAATTCACATCATCCATGCACTACGACCAATGATATTATTTAGTAGCACGACCATAATTATCCATGCACTACAGGCCAAGAATATTTGTGTATTCATTAATGGTCATGATCATGCCAACCACTGTCCATCAATGCACTACGGGCCAATGAGGACTTTTACCACATCATTTGTAACATTACGGTCATTATTATACTGAATAATCCCTGGTCATAATCATACCAAGTCCATCTATGTACTACAGGCCACAGATGACTTTCAACAGAATATAAACATGAGGATGATGACAATGATATAAGAATTCAATAAAACAAGTTCAAGAATTAATTTATCCAGGAATCAATAACGTCCAAATTGTCAACATGATACTGCTTTGTGGAGTAAAATTCAAGAACGCTCCGAAGAATATTTCCATGAAAAGATACTGGATGAAGTGCAAATATCAAGGATATTCCACTAATTTTATGGAGTATAAAAGTCAAAACTTTAACCAACTGAATATAATAAAGAATGGAATAACAAAAGAAATCACCATGTATGCGATAGACCACACAAACAGGTTATTCCAACAGAAAAATAAATAATGAAACCAGGTCATGCGTAAACGCACCGATAGGATATTCCGACAGAATAATAAATAATGGAACCAGGTCCGGTGTAAAACGCACAGACATGATATTCCGACAGAATAATAAATAATGGAACCAGGTTCGGCGTAAAACACACAAACAGGATATTCCAACAGAATAATAAAGAAAGGAATAACAGAAGAATTTCACCAAGTATAGGCTAGCCGCGTATACATGTTATTCCAACCGAATAATAAAAATGGAATAACAGAAGTTCTCTTCATGAATAAGAAAGAAAGAATACCCTTTACGAGTACAACAAATAATATCCCTTACCGTAAAAGAAACTTGATGTCGGAGTAGTGAAGTATCAGAATACTTTTCTTCTTTCTCTCTATAGTTTCTCTCTCTAGAGTTTTAGTGATTTCATAAGAAAATAATGAAGGAATGAGCTTCTATCTATAGAAAAATGGACTGCATAGTAACTAACTCATGAACGGTCTAGATTGATTTACTTTAATCTGACGGTCCATATTTAAAGCAAAATCTTTTAAATAAAAAACGAATAACTTTATAAAAGATTTTACTATGCAAACACTATACAGGCACTATGCAAACACTATGCATAATAAAATATAATATATTCTAATTATTGTCTAATAAAACAGATAACTTTATAAAAGTATTCTGTTTTATATAAAAAGATTTTACTATTAGCCTAATAAAACGAATAACTTTATAAAAGTATTCTGTTTTATATAAAAAGCTTTTCTGTTTTATTACATTTATAATATCAATAAAACAAAACTGAGTGACTTATCACGTAAGCATCAATAATCAATACCGTGTGCTACTATGCAACCATGCGTATTACTGTACTTTTACTACCGAGTAGTTCAACAGTATTAATGGTAAAACTTCCGCCGTTATTTTCATAAAGTATTTTTATCGTTTTCTCAATCCGACAATAATTCTGTTGTGGGGTCCACCAATGATTGTGTCGTCGTACGAATATTTCCTGTTAAAATGAATATTCTCCGACCAATCGAATATTATATAGCAACTTGCGTACTTTAGAAAATTTATAAATATTACCCACAACTATAATATTATATCAATTTCACTTCATAATATTCAAAAATGATATTTATAGAAAATTTATCTTTATTTATAAAAGTTGGGGTCTTACAACCTCCACTTCTTATGAAATTTTGCCCTCGAAATTAGGGTACGTACCTGGTATATCGAAGAGGTAAGGATACCTTGACTTCATTTCAGATTCTAACTCCCAGGTCATTTCCTCAACATCGTGGTTTTTCCATAAAACTTTGACTTGAGGTATAACCTTAGAGCGTAGAATATGTTCCTTCTTATCCAAGATTTGAACAGGAACCTCTTCATATGTTAAATCTTCTGCTATTTCATCCGGTTCTAACTCAATAATGTGGTTCAGGTCTTCCACATATTTACGTAACATGGATATGTGAAAAACATTATGAACACGAGACATACTTGGCGGTAAAGCGAGTCTATAGGCCACAGTTCCTACTCGATCGAGGATTAAAAATGGGCCAATGAATCGAGAATTGAGCTTTCCTCTCTTTCCAAATCTCGTAACTCCTTTCCACGGAGCAACTCGTAACAACACATGATCTCCTATATCAAATTCCACGTCCTTTTGATGAAGATCAGCATAACTCTTTTGTCGATCTTGTGAGGTTTTTATACGTTGCCGGATCGTTTGAATCTTTTCCGCAGTCATACGTACCAACTCCGGTCCCAACAACATTGCTTCACCCACCTCATCCCAATATACTGGAGAACGACATTTTCTTCCATACAACGCCTCAAATGGAGCCATACCAATACTTGCTTGATAACTTTTATTGTAGGAAAACTCCACCAATGGTAAGAACTTATCCCAACTTCTCTTGAAGTCAAGGACACAGAGTCTTAATAAATCTTCAAGAGTTTGAATAGTCCTCTCTGATTGTCCGTCCGTCTGGGGATGATATGCCGAACTAAATCGTAAATCCGTGCTCATAGCTATTTGCAAACTAACCCAAAATCGTGAAGTGAATCTTGTGTCTAGATCAGAAACAATGAATACTGGCATACTATGCAGTCTTACAATCTCGTTTATGTACATACGAGCAAGACGTTCAAGTGTATAAGTTTCTCGTATTGGTAAAAAATGAGCAGACTTGGTCAATCTATCAACAATGACCCAAATTGCATCAATGCCTTGAGAAACCTTGGGAAGACCAGTAACGAAATCTATGGTAATGTGCTCCCACTTCCATTTTGGAATTTCAAGTGGTTGCAATGGACCTTTTGGTACTTGATGCTCCGCTTTGACTCGTTGACAAGTTAGACACCTAGAGATAAACATCGCTATCTCTCTCTTTATATTGCTCCACCAAAATGTATGACGAAGATCACGATACATTTTAGTACTTCCAGGATGGATTGCAAACGGTGTGTTGTGCGCCTCCATCATGATTTTATACTTTAAATTAGGGTCGTTAGGAACACAAAGTCTGGAGCTGACTCGAAGTATTCCTTTTTCATCGATTCTTGCTTCCGGCATAGCTCCTTCTTGCACTTTCTTCCTCATACGCATCAGCTCCAGGTCTGTAGCTTGAGCAGCTTTAACTTTATCAATTAAAGTCGGTTCTACTCGTATATTCGCCATCATCACATGGGTCCCTGGAGTCTTTAACTCTATTTTCATCCTTTGCAAGTCACACAAAATGGGCCTTTGCGTTGACAATATCGCACTCTTACTTGCATATGATCTTCTACTCAATGCATCAGCTACCACGTTCACTTTTCCAGGATGGTATTGGATGGTATGATCATAATCTTTCAACAGTTTCAGCTAACGTCATTGTCGCATGTTGAGTTCCTTTTGAGTGAAGAAATATTTGAGGCTTTTATGATCCGTAAAGATCTCCACTTTCTCCCCATACAAGTAATGCCTCCAAATTTTAAGTGCGAAGACAACAGCTGCCAACTCTAGATCATGAGTAGGATAATTTCTCTCATATTCTTTGAGTTGTCTTGAGGCATAGGCTATGACTTTCCCATGTTGCATGAGAACACATCCCAACCCTTTGCCCGAAACATCACTGTAGATGACAAATCCCTCCGAGCCAGATGGTATTGTCAGAACAGGTGCTGAAATGAGTCTCCTCTTGAGTTCTTGAAAACTATTCTCACATTCTTCGCTCCAACCGAACTTTGTATCTTTTCGAGTCAGCTGAGTTAATGGAGTAGTGATTCGAGAAAATCCTTCCACGAATCTCCGATAATAACCAGCTAAATCGAGAAAGCTACGTACTTCGGTCACTGATTTAGGTTGCTCCAAGCTTTGAATTACTTCAATCTTTGTCGGGTCAACAGATATTCCATGACTTGATACTACGTGCCCAAAGAATGCTACTTCCTCAAGCCAGAGCTCGCATTTTTTCAACTTGGCATAAAGTTTATATTCACGAAGCTTTTGGAGTGTCAGCCTCAAGTGTTGCTCATGATCTTCACGGCTTTAGGAATAAATAAGGATGTCATCAATAAAGACGACCACAAAGTGATCTAAATATTCCTTGAATACTCGGTTCATCATATCCATGAAGGCAGCAGGAGAATTAGTCAATCCAAAAGACATGACTAAGAATTCATAATGCCTGCACCGAGTTCTGAAGGCAGTCTTTGGAATATCCTCAGTTCTAACCTTCAGCTGATGATATCCAGAACGAAGATCGATTTTTGAAAAGAATTGTGCTCCTTGCAACTGATCAAACAGGTCATCAATACGTGGCAATGGGTACCTATTTTTGATGGTGACATGATTCAACTCCCGATAATCAATACAAAGTCACATACTCCCATCTTTCTTCTTCACGAATAGAACAGGAGCACCCCAAGGAGAAGTATTAGGACGAATAAAGCCAATGTCTAACAATTCCTGCAGTTGGGTCTTTAACTCCTGAAGTTCAATAGGAGCCATTCGATATGGGGCTTTAGAAATAGATTTTGTACCGGGTTCAAGGTCGATACAAAATTCAATTTCACGCTCTGGGGTCAGGCCAGGAAGTTCTTCAGGGAATATGTTAGGAAATTCGTTAACAATAGAAATATTATTCAAAACTGAAGTATTTTTGTTTAGATCCGTGACATGAACTAAGAAAGCTTGACATCCATTTTTCAATAAATGAATAGCTTTATGGCTTGAGATGACAGTGATTAATTTTAATGGTTTGGTTGTTTGAATTCGCATAATAGGTTGATTAGGAATATGAAAGCTAATAACCTTACGAAAATAATTAATTTTTGCATGATGAGTAGTTAACCAATCAATCCCTAGAATTACATCAAATGCAAGTATTTTCAATGAAATAAGATCGACAGGTAATGTGAGGGTACCGATTTGAACCAAACAAGACTTATAAACAGTGGATGTAATGAAGGTTTCTCCCAACGGAGTTTCCACAAATAAGTCAAAGTCTAATTTCTCCGGAGTCAAATTTAATCGGTGAGCGCAAATAGGAGAAATAAAAGAATGGGTAGAACCGATATCAAATAAGGTATAGACTTCACTAGAGTTTATGATAAGCTTATCCGTGATGACCTCGTTCGGGTTCCTTGCTTTTTGGGAGGTCACAACAAACGCTCTCCCTTGCACTACCGATTTTGACTTTTTTGGGACGTCCTTTGGTGCCTCCACCCTAGCTGAACTTGTCTTCGGTGAATGACAAAATCGGGCTAGGTGACCTTCTCTTCCACAATTATAACATGCTTTGGACGGCATCGCGCAGTTTAGACTGATGTGTCCTTTTCCTCTGCATTTGAAGCATATGATAGGTGGTCGTTCTCCTTCCTTAACCACAGGTGCTGGTGCTGACGTCTTTCCATCATTGTTGAATCCCCTCTTCTTGAAATGTCCATTCTTATTATTTTGGCCATGATTACTACCGAAGTGGTTACCATTTCTTGCCTGCTGATTTCCTCCACGCTTGTTGTCACCGCTTCGATGACTGCTTTCACTGGTATTATCATTTTGCCGATTGCTCTCTTTTGGTTGTGTTGACTCATTATCGCACTCCACTAACTGAGCCCTATTTACAACATCTGAATACAAACACAGTTTATGAGAAATAATATGTTGACGTATCTCCGGCTTCAAACCTCTTAAAAATATCTGCGTCATTCTCTCTTCATTATCCACCACGTGGGACGCAAACCGGGACAGCTCGGCAAACTTAGCTTTGTACTGCGACACGGACATATTATTCTGCTCTAACTTGATGAATTCTACCTCCTTCATGTGACGAATACTTTCAGGAAAGTACTTGTTATTGAATAGTTCCTGGAACATCTCCCAAGACATCTTCAATGCGGCAGGTTGAGTACGCTTTATTGATTCCCACTAGTAATCTGCCTCTCCTCGCAACATAAAGGTGGCAAAGGGAACCTTTTGCTCGTCGGCGCATCCCAAGACATCAAATATCTTGGTGATCTACTTTATCCACGTTTCCGCCTTAAGTGGTTTTGATTCTTCAATAAACTCCGGTGGTCCCAGCTCCTTGAACTGTTTAGCGGTGACCGTCCGAGAGTTTTTAATGTTTCCACCTATATTTTGGATAGGAGCCGCTCTCGCCTGCTGTTGCATGAATTGCATAAAGCCTCTGAACATTCTATCATTCATCATTTGGTTAGTGTTGTTGTTTGCATGAGGATTATCGCCTTCCTGATGCACATTATCCTGATTATTGATATGTGGTGAATCAACGGTCGCCTGTGCTCCATTGCTATTCTCAACATTTTCGGATATCATTTTCAAATACTGCCACAAAACAAGGGTTAAATAACATATCACATATTATCTTTATACTCTGACCAACCAATTAAATACCAAATAAACTTAGGTAGGTCATACTGGCGAAGGAATTCCACGTCTCTCCCCTCCTAGTTCTAGTCTCACATCTTAGCCAAGGATCATATCCCTAAGCTCTAATACCAACTGTGACGTCCCTAAAATTGGTATACATCACCTATTCTGAGTCGCCAAAAATATGGTACAAAATTCAAATACAACTTAATTATACAACTGTCGTGTAAAATATGAAAAAAAATAAGCTGTGAGTTTAAATACAACACTTTCTTCTAAACAGGATTCAAACTCAAAATAAGTCCTCAATACATTTATTCTCACACTATTTTATAGAATAGTGAGGACTACTAATGCTATCATCTGAACCGTCACTCCGTTCCCCGACTAGTCCCCGTTACGTTCTCATTTCCTGAAGAGAACAATGAAAACAAAAGGGTGAGCTCAACTAGCCCAGTAAGAAATATTATGACTAAGATAATGCAGAATAAATTATCATTAGCCTTCAATAGTGTTAAACTGATAAAATATAACAAACATCAAGTTTAACTGCAGCGGAACAAGCAACCCATTAGAAGAGTCAAGTAGAGAATAAAATCTACTATCTTCTATGATTTAAAAGGTTTTTCATGACTTTTATCGCTGGGACTCAACGTAATAAATAATTCACATCATCCATGCACTACAACCAAGGATATTCTTTTGTATCACGACCATAATTATCCATGCACTACAGACCAAGAATATTTGTGTATTCATTAATGGTCATGATCATGCCAACCACTGTCCATCAATGCACTACGGGCCAATGAGGACTTTTACCACATCATTTGTAACATTACGGTCATGATTATACCGAATAATCCCTGGTCATAATCATACTAAGTCCATCTATGCACTACAGGCCACATATAACTTTCAACAGAATATAAACATGAGGATGATGACAATGATATAAGAATTCAATAAAACAAGTTCAAGAATTAATTTATCCAGGAACCAATAACGTCGAAATTGTTAACATGATACTGCTTTGTGGAGTAAAATTCAAGAACGCTCAGAAGAATATTTCCATGAAAAGATACTGGATGAAGCGCAAATATCAAGGATATTCCACTAATTTTATGGAGTATAAAAGTTAGAACTTTAACCAACTGAATATAATAAAGAATGGAATAACAAAAGAAATCACCATGCATGCGATAGACCGCACAGACAGGTTATTCCAACAGGAAAATAAATAATGGAACCAGGTCATGCGTAAACGCACCGACAAGATATTCCGACAGAATAATAAATAATGGAACCAGGTCCGGCGTAAAACGCACAGACACAATATTTCGACAGAATAATAAATAATGGAACCAGGTCCGGCGTAAAACGCACAGACATAATATTCCAACAGAATAATAAAGAAAGGAATAACAGAAGAATTTCACCAAGTATAGGGTAGCCGCGTATATAGGTTATTCCAACCGAATAATAAAAATGGAATAACAGAAGTTCTCTTCATGAATAAGAAAGAAAGAATACTCTTTACGAGTACAATAAATAATATCCCTTACCGTAAAAAAAACTTGATACCGGAGTAATGAAGTAGCAGAATACTTTTCGTCTTTCTCTCTATAGTTTCTCTCTCTAGAGTTTCAGTGATTTCGTAAGAAAATAATGAAGGAATGAGCTTCTATTTATAGAAAAATGGACTGCATAGTAACCAACTCATGAACGGTCTAGATTGATTTACTTTAATCTGACGGTCCATATTTAAAGCAAAATCTTTTAAATAAAAAACGAATAACTTTATAAAAGATTTTACTATGCAAACACTATACATGCACTATGCAAACACTATGCATAATAAAATATAATATATTCTAATTATTGTCTAATAAAACAGATAACTTTATAAAAGTATTCTGTTTTATATAAAAAGATTTTACTATTAGCCTAATAAAACGAATAACTTTATAAAAGTATTCTGTTTTATATAAAAAGCTTTTCTGTTTTATTATATTAATAATATCAATAAAACAAAACTGAGTGAGTTATCACGTAAGCATCAATAATCCATACCGTGTGCTACTATGCAACCATGCGTATTACTGTACTTTTACTACCGAGTAGTTCAACAGTATTAATGGTAAAACTTCCGCCGTTATTTTCATAAAGTATTTTTATCGTTTTCTTAATCCGACAATAATTCTGTTGTGGGGTCCACCAATGATTGTGTCGTCGTACGAATATTTCCTGTTAAAATGAATATTCCCCGACCAATCGAATATTGTATAGCAACTTGCGTACTTTGTAAAATTTATAAATATTACCCACAACTATAATATTATATCAATTTCACTCCATAATATTCAAAAATGATATTTATAGAAAATTCATCTTTATTTATAAAAGTTGGGGTCTTACAACAGCTATTGAACAAAATACAAGTAGCAATAAAGACAACAATTATTGATTACAAAATCAGAGGAGATAAATGGATAAGAATAAACTCTGTCAAAGCCCTTCAATCTCCAAGCATTTCGCTCCTCTCAAGCTTTCCAGTCCGTGTAGCTCACTGCTCTTGATGCTCCAAAGAAATATCAGACTTCTCCCTAATCTACCTAATCTATATTTATAGAGATATTTAAGAGAAAGAAAGAGAAATTACAGATGAAAAACTAATCTAAGCTAAGCTATACTAATCTAAGGTCTCATATGATATAGGTTATCAACTATCTCATATATATCAAATGCAGAGGCTATCCTGTGTTATATACGCCTCCCTCCTTCAAGCTAGGTCAAAAATCATTTGTCTCTGCCTGGGCACCTGAGCTCGCGCTGCGGCGCGGGCAATAACCTTGTAGTTGGCGCTGCGGTGCCATGTAAGTTAGAAAAAAATCGGAGCTCGCGCTGCAGCGCGAGCCCAAGAAGGAATAGTGGCGCTGCGGCGCGGAGCTGACGTCAGCAGGGACACGGAGGTGGTGCCGCGGCGCGAGAATAACACTGGGCATTGGCGCTGCGGCACCAATGTGTGGAATTTATCCGTTTTACCCCGAATTCTAGAAAACACCTGATAAGCCCTGCATTGCATCGATTAACCACAATAACACTATAATCATCTAAAACCATATAAAATCTATGAGAACAGACAACTATTTAAGTCATAAAGTATTCGATTCGCAGGTATAAATCTCACTCATCAAATACCCCCAAACTTAAGTATTTGCTTGTCCTCGAGCAAACTATCTAACATAAAACTAACAATAGTAAAACACACGCGAAAGAAAAATAAAGCAGTAAAGTAGTATCATGGCTTCAAAGCTCGATCATAACTACTCCGAGAGAATAGAGCCAACACAGATATGAATAAGGGTTCATTCAATTTTAAGCATAAGACTGTATTCGATCCATTCTATGTGTGTGTGTGGAAACCAACTGTCCTAACTAATCATAGCTCAAATAAGCTCGCACAGTCGCTTGCTAATACCAATAATGCACACTTCACAACTTAAACATTCAACAATCATTAAGAATAAGACATAAATACACGAAAAGATCAAAAGACTCTAGCATGAAGACAGTAAAATCTGACTCGGACAGTTCTTAATTACCTTAGGCTATTTAGAACTACCCATGAATGAGCTTTTGATCAGTGACTCCCAAGCCAGACGACTTTAGGGCACTAGGTCCAGAACACCCCTATGAATATAATAACTCGAGCAGTAAAGGCTACTTAATCAACATAAGCCAACTGAGACTTTACAACAAAAAAAGATTATTTAACGAGTGCATTTTATGCTCCATCTTGATATCGGTCCTGCGTTTATGGGCGAGTGCGTTTTACACTCCATCTCGACCCATCGCAAAACTTTTGATATAAACTTTTCTTTTCTATTTTATTCTCATTTCATTCATTTTTTCATTTTCTTTTTATATGTCAACATGCCAGAATCCAAGATTCAAAATTGTATAAACGTCTAAGTCTTTTATTACCTTGTAAAAATGATAGTTTATAAGAGTGAACAAACTCTAAAAGCAATAAACATGCGAACTAAATTCAAAAAATAACTAGTTAATACAGTTGGTTGGTGCTTGCTAAGAAGGACGGATCAATAACAGTCTAAACTTATCGATAGAACAACCCCTAGCTCATACATGCTTGACACTACTCTAAGAGTTAGACATAAATACTTGACGCTTGTCATCAACCACAATAAAAAATTAATGATAACTATAACACCCTTGCTAAATAGCAGCTCAAAATAGGGTAAAAAGACCATTCACATGGCACAAACATCTAATCTGTATAAGCCCCAAAAAGATGGCTATAAACCACAATCATGCTGATAATAATCAAAGCATTAATACTAAAAACCAAAAATAGTTCATGGCATAATAATAAAAATCCCAACATAATCTCGCAGTTCAAAACGACTGCACCACAATACTGAAAATAAGTCATAACAAAATACTAAATATGCAACCTAACATGGCAGTACAGAAATAAAATAGATAATAGCCAAAAACACCCCCAAACTTGAGGTGAGCAATGCCCTTATTGTTAAACATAGAGCAATCGTATACAAGAGGGCTTCCCTGAAGTTCGCTCACTCAGCAGCGGTCTCGTCCTCGTCCACCTCGGCGGGCGGTGATGGTGGGAAGACAGGAGGCTCAGGGAACTGGTATGGCGTGAACTCAGCGTTCTCACTATTAGGTTTGTAATATTCATGAACGCAATCAAATTGCACAAATAAAGCGAAAACGTGATAAAATAGAGTTTTAAAATTTTATAAACCATATACCCGGATCATCCTTTATGCATAATTATTAATTAAACGAAAAGATAACGAACAAGAATCATACCCTTGAAGATCCGAGCTTCCTCAAGTATAAGTTCACCTCCAAATCCCTTTCGCATTCAACTTGAATCCACCGGGTTTGGTTCCTTCCTTTGATCAACGTTAGCCACCCAAATGTTTGGTCTCTAGAGGTGATCCACCAAAGAAGAAGAAAGATTCAAGAAGATGGGTGTTTGGCAAAATCCTAATTTTTCTATCTCTCATAGAAAAGGAGCGTACTCTTCCAACTATTAGAATTACGTCTGTTGTGAAAAAATCAACAACAACCTTCTCACACATAATAAGACTCCTCTTATTTATAGATGTGGGCAACCCTCCTTAACCATTAAGGAATTGAGTTTTATTTTAATTAATTAAACTCCTTTAATTAATTAGGCTCCCAATCTTATTAGGAATAATTAATTAAAATCTTTTAATTAATTAGCCTCCTAATCTTATTAGAAATATATGAGAGTACTTTTATTAATTAATTCCCAAACTCCTTAAGGAATTAAATAATAATAATAGTAATAATAATAATAAGACTCCTCTTATTAATTTATATTTAATATTTTTAAAATATTAAATAATAAATATTAAGCTATTTAATTTATTCTATCACCATAGATTAAATTAAATATACTTAACTTATTATTACGATTATGCCATTAACTTCTTAAATAATTATTCTTCCTTTTATGGTGTGACCCTTTAGGTTCTCCATATTAACCCGGTTGTGAATAAATCAATTAGAACAATTCTAATCTTATTTAAATAAATAAATTAAATTATTAATTTATTTAAATAAATAATATTTATTCTACAATAGGGATAAGCCTCCCTAGCGATTAACGACTTTCTAGATAATATAGATTTTAACATTAATCATAAAAGAACTTTTAAGTAACTAGTTACCGTACAATTCAATCTTTCTACCATGCAATATCTCAATTAAATAAAAGACATGAAATTATTGTCAAGTCTTATTTTATTTAATTATATGTATTTCGACTCTTAAATGCACAACTCCAAATAATGCAAATTAGAAACTCCTTTCTAATTTCATTCTGCCTTGGCTAAGGACTACTAGGTTGTCATTTATCGAATCACATAGGACATTTCTTTTCTTTTACTAAAAGCGGTAGATTCTTTATTGATCATACATTATCTTCATTTACAAGTTATTATACCCAAGCATACCCTTTGATGTATCCTAAGAGTTTTAAGGAATAAGTCGAAGTACAACTCATCATACACAACATACTATGATGATCTCAAGTCCAAGGATCACTTGTACTACTGTCACTACAGGAATTTTTATTGACAGACAAGTAAAACTCCATTAGGTATTCCTTAGCGAGTCACGTTCAGTGAACTTATTCTCTAATAAGCACCTACATACTTGCTTTAGTGTCTCCACACAAATGATTATGAGATCAATTATCCTCATTCAATGAGCAAGCAACGTATGTACCAATCTATCCGGATTCACTAATTCCCAATTTAGTAATCCAACAATTGAGAACTATTTTAGTTTTAAGCTTTCTAAGAATTTAGATCTCATTAGAATGATCATCATCATTATTCTAAAAGCATTATTTAAAACTATGGGTTTATCACATATTATAAAGCAGCATCATGTAGATAATTAAAATCCTTTAATAACTTAATACTTTTTATTAATAAATGAATAAGATTGTTACAAAGTATATGCTTTATCATTAAACATGATTGACTTATGTGCATACTACTTTCAATCTCCCACTTGCACTAAAGCCTATCGCTATGGTATCTCATACCCTTCTTCTCTAAGTGACGATTATCCTACTGTTGGATAAGCTTTAGTTAATGGATATGTAATGTTGTTCTTGAGAGTTCACTATCTCTATAGTGATTTCCCATCTTTCAATGACTCTTTTAATAAAATGAAAGTGCCACAACACATGTTTTGATCCAAGATGAGACTTAAGAACTATTTCTAGTTCTGTAATGAACTTTTCATCCAAACAATCAACTTGCAGCTTCATTTACAGCTATATACTTTGTCTTTATCACTAAACTAGTAACTCTTTGCTATTTGAAACCTTTCTAATTCACTACACAGTGATCTTCTTCAGAATATGACCGGTCATCATCAGGTCTCGTATATTTCATTGCATACATGATTGTCACTCATGCGATCTCTCTTTCATGAGTCTATGGGGACTATTAAGAGAGATACACTCCAGGGCTCATCAGCATGAAAATTTTGATGGAGTTTGCCATGCTAAATGACTTTAGCATCAAATGAATATACATTTTTTAGGTTAAGTCGAGCATCCTTTTTAATCTATCTATATTGATTTGTATCCCCAATAACGATACTTTTCCCAAATCATTCGTGGAGGAATGTTTAGACAACTTTATCTTTACTGATTGTAGCATTAGTATGTCATTCCTTATCCATATTATATCAATATATAATATTAGGAATGTCACGGCGTTCTCACTGACCCTTTTGTACACACTAGGTTCATTCTTATTTTTGATAAAATCAAACTCTTTTGATTGTCTCATCAAAATGAATGTTCCATATTTGAGAAGCTTGCTTCAATCCATTTCTCTGAGTGTCTACAACTCTTACCGCATCGTATGTAACTGTATCATCTTCTATGATACGTACCTCATCATCACACATATGATGAATCCATACATCCTAGGTATCTTCAGTACTATTCCAGATTTACGATTCAGTTGTGGTACAATAGGTCTATATACATGTTCCTCTTATTTGACTTATAGTGTTTTGTGGTTCTTGAACTCTTCAAGATCTATTATCCTCCCACTAGCCCCTTCAATGATAAACACCTTAATCTTAGAAGGCAGCGTGTTTTGCAACAAACACCTTTTGCTAAGTAGGATTATAGCACATATACCCTAAACTTACTTTAGGATGTCCCACAAATCCGTACTTGTCAAATCTTGTCCCAAGCTTATCCTTTTAAATTTTTTTCACATAAGCTGGACAACCCCTTATCTTAACATACTTAAGATTAGAAATCCTCCCTGTCCATAACTTTTATAGAGTCTTGGGGACGAATTTTGAGGTTACTTTTTTGTAGATATGTAGCCATTTCTAGGGCATGACCCTAGAGGGATACTGGAATGTCAGTAAAATCATTATGGACCGCACCATGTCCAACAAGGTACGATTTTTCCTTTCAGATACAACAATCAATTATTACGTATTAGGAGGCGTCCATTATGAGAAAACCATTTGAGATGATCTAAAAATTTATTGCACAAGTATTCCTTTCTTGATCCGATCAAATAATCATAATACTTTGCCAATTTATTTCACTTCTGAATTCTTTGAACCTTTCAAATAATTCATACTTGTATTTCAACAAATACACACATTCAACTCTTTGAATGATCATCTCATTTTCTTAAACTAATTTGTTCAATATGCAAAATTATTTTCACGTAAGTTAAGTATACAAAATCCATTAAGTAATATTTCAGTTCTATACAAAATATTATTATTATAAATAGAACAACAATTGTTCTTAAATATAATACCAAAGATTTCATTGTCCAATAACAAAATAGAAATAATGTTTCTAATAAGTACTAGAATACAATAACAACTTATTGACTTAATAGATTTGTCCGAAGGCATTGCTAAACTATAAGTTCCTATGGCTAATGTAACAACATTTGCTTCATTTCCACACATAGGATTACTTGTCTCTTGTTTAGCTTTCTACTTCTGCTTGGTCCCTTCATAAATCTATATTTATGATAACCAAATTCGGTATCCAATACCCAAGTAGAACCTTGACTTAAAGAAAATTTATTTTAAATCATGAACAAAATTGTATTGTAACCGAAACTTCACTAAGCTTCTTCTGGTTAGCTCTGCAAGATGCTTCTCACAGTTTCTTTTCCAGTGTCCTGGCTTATTGCAGTGGAAGCAAACTCCTTTGTTATCCGTATTAGTTTTGTTCTTATTATCCTTTGTTTTTGCCTTTCTATTTACCTTCTTTGAATCGTTCTTCTTTTTAGAAGATCCTTTGGCCCCTACCAGTAAGACTTGGTCTTTCTTGGTTGGAAAGTGACTCTTAATATTTTTCAACATGTTAAGCAAATCAGCGAAGCTGATATCTAGATTGTTCATATGAAAAATTCATAACAATTGTGAAAGGAGTCAGGGAGTGAGTGCAAGATCAATTATTGGCTCAACTCTCCATCCAAGACAAAACTTGTTGTCCTATTTATTTAATCAAATTGATCATATCTAGGACATGTATCTGTACTGTAGTGTCGTTGGTCATTCTAGATCGAAAGAGCTCCTTAAATATCTGATATCTATTAGTCCTACTTTCCTCACTATCAACTACTTGACGTGCAGGAGTATAGTAGGAGTATCCATAGTTTTAGGCTGACGCTGAAGCTTGTTACTCATGGATACGAGCATGATGCATTGAGCCAACTATGCATCATCTTGCCACTTTCTAAAAGTTACAATCTCTTCCTCAGAGGCATTGTCTGCAACCATTACAGGGATAGGCGTATTAAGGACATAAGATAGCTTTTCAGCCATGAGAACTATTCTCATATTCCTTAACCAATTCATTTAATTCAGTCAGGTTAAATAGCATCTAACATGCTTCGCAGTGATAGTAATTTAGACATTGTAAAATTCTATAAATGAATTTGTAATTAACAACATTTTAGCATACATTCTTTTATTAATTACCAAAATAAATTAGATCTTGTTTTAAATTGGTATCTCCCACTATTTTCATCAAACTATATTACCCTCAATTTATATAGTTCGGCAATATCTAATTAAAGATATGCTAGTAAAAATAAGGATCCCATTTCAAATGTATATAGCCTTGTGGTGACACAACAAACTATATATAAATAAATAGGTAGACAACTCTTGTCAATTACATCAACTATGCAACTCCTTGTATTTTACATCTTAGATTATTTTGATCAAGTGGTGGCACATCCGGATCAAAATTATCTAAGTTAAGTCCAACCTAGCACTCCATATATTCAAAAAATAAAAATATTGTCCTTGTGGTGACACAAAAATAATATTATTCAATTTTCTTTATAAGCATCAAATGTGATAAAATTAACATCTCAAAGAATTAAGATAAGCCTTGTGGTGACACAACAAACTTATAATAATTAATTGATACTCTATTATTTTTATCATGCTAGAAGGCGACGTTCGATATTCCAAATATTTTTGAACGTTTAGGACTTAATATAAAAATTTTGAGGGGTTTGCTATTAATTTGCCTCATCTTGTTTAGCGCGCATGCAGGCACACACACACACACACACACACACACACACACACACACACATATATATATATATATATATATATATATATATAGTATAAGCATGCACATATAGAATACTATATTCTACCCGGATTGATTATGAATTTTTATTCTAGTTTGATTCACTAGAGCCACCAAGTAAACCAAAAGGTTAAACCCTAGGATTGCAAGAATTAATATTTAAATATAACTATTACATTTAAACCCGGGCTCCATTACAAACGGGTCTTCAAGCGCTCCTTGCTCCTTGATCTCCAATTCTTCAAAATTAATTCTAACTATTCCTATTACAAAACTATTTAAAATAAATAGAAACCTTGATCAACAGTCAAGGAGAAGTACATAGGAGGATGATAGAATTTACATTAAGAAAAAATTAAAGAAGACGAGGTACGCAGACCCCATTTAATAAAACTCATACATTCATGCATCCAACTAAAATAAAATCCAATCACATTGGTCAATAGTCCATAATCAATCTCATTTATTATCATACACATCACCATATGCATCAATAAATAACATTCATCTCATGAATAATAAACATTCAATATATATATTGATATCATTTAATGGACAAATTTAGTTAGTATAAAATCTAATTTTGAATAAAAATAAACTCCTTTATTTTAATCCAAATTTAAATCAAAATAAATCTCTTTTATTTTAATTTATCCAATTTTGAATAAAATAAACTATTTTATTTTAATCAAATTCTTTAATCAAAATAAACTCATTTATTTTAATTAATTATGGAATCTAATTCCAAGTAAAAAAAAACTCATTTATTAAAGGAAACACATATTCTCTTTTCTATTCACAAATAAACTCCTTTATTTTGAATTATATGAAATCTTATTCCATATCTAAATAAACTCCTTTATTTAAGGAAATATGGATTCTCTTTCCTATTCACAAATAAACTCCTTTATTTTGAATAATATGAAATCTTATTACATATCTAAATAAACTCCTTTATTTAAGGAAGCATGAAATTCTTTTCAATTCCAATTAGTTATCATAGAATCCAATTCCAACTCTAATTAGTTAGCATGAAATATAATTTTAAAATTAAAATAAACTCTTTATTTTAATATTAAAATAAACTTTTTATTTTAATTAAAATAAACTTTTTATTTTAATTATAAAATAATTAAGAATATAATATATATATATATAATATATATCCGCATGAATCCGTATATATATATAATACTGATAAACCGTGAATCTCCAGGAGAAATGATTACTATGATCATGAAAAGTGATATGCCTTGATATATATATATATATATATATATATATATATATATATATATATATATATATATATATATATATATATATATAATGATACTAGCAATCCTGTATAATCAAAGTAATTCATGTGTCCTTTATTATCCAAGTGAATCATTTATGACATATTGTAATACATACACTAAGATGTACCAAATTTTTATATTGTTTTTAAAAAATTTTACACAACAAAATTGTGCCCAATTAAATTTTTCTAAACACATATCAATATACATATCAAATTATAACAATTAATAATTCGCATAAAGGTTTGACTCTGATACCACTGTTAGGTTTGTAATATTCATGAACGCAATCAAATTGTACAAATAAAGCGGAAACGTGATAAAATAGAGTTTTAAAATTTTACAAACCATATACCCGGATCATCCTTTATGCACAATTATTAATTAAACGAAAAGATAAAGAACAAGAATCATACCCTTGAAGATCCGAGCTTCATCAGGTACAAGTTCACCTCCAAATCCCTTTCGCGTTCAACTTGAATCCACCGGGTTTGGTTCGTTTCTTTGATCAACGTTAGCCACCCAAATATTTGGCCTCTAGAAGTGATCCACCAAGGAAGAAGAAAGATTCAAGGAGATGGGTGTTTGGAAAAATATTAGTTTTTCTATCTCTCATAGAAAAGGAGCGTACTCTCCCAACTATTAGAATTATGTCTGTTGTAAAAAAGTCAACAACAACCCTCTCACCTATAATAAGACTCCTCTTATTTATAGATATGGGCAACCCTCCTTAACCATTAAGGAATTGAGATTTATTTTAATTAATTAAACTCCTTTAATTAATTAGGCTCCCAATCTTATTAGGAATAATTAATTAAAATTTTTTAATTAATTAGCCTCCTAATCTTATTAGAAATATATGAGAGTACTTTTATTAATTAATTCCCAAACTCCTTTAGGAATTAAATAATAATAATAGTAATAATAATAAGACTCCTCTTATTAATTTATATTTAATATCTCTAAAATATTAAATAATAAATATTAAGCTATTTAATTTATTCTATCACTATAGATTAAATTAAATATACTTAACTTATTATTACGATTATGCCATTAACTTCTTAAATAATTATTCTTCCTTTTATGGTGTGACCCTTTAGGTTCTTCATATTAAACCGATTGTGAATAAATCAATTAGAACAATTCTAATCTTATTTAAATAAATAAATTAAACTATTAATTTATTTAAATAAATAATATTTATTCTACAATAGGGATAAACCTCCCTAGCGATTAACGACTTTCTAGATAATATAGATTTCAACATTAATCATAAAAGAACATTTGAGTAAATAGTTACCGTACAATTCAATCTTTTCACCATGCAATGTCCCAATTAAATATAAGACATGAAATTACTGTCAAGTCTTATTTTATTTAATTATATGTACTTCGACTCTTAAATGCACAACTCCAAATAATGCAAATTAGAGACTCCTTTCTAATTTTATTCTACCTTGGCCAAGGACTACTAGGTTGTCATTTATCGAATCACATAGGATATTTCTCTTCTTTTACTAAAAGCGGTAGATTCTTTATTGATCATACATTATCTCCATGTACAATTTATTATAACCAAGCATACCCTTTGATGTAACCTAAGGGTCTTAAGGAATTAGTCAAAGTACAACTCATCATACACAAGATACTATGATGATCTCAAGTCCAAGGATCACTTGTATTACTATCACTACAGGAATTCCTATTGACAGGTAAGTAAAACTCCATTACGTATTCCTTAGCGAGCCACGTTCAGTGAACTTATTCTCTAATAAGCACCTACATACTTGCTTTAGTGTCTCCGCACAAATGATTATGAGATCAATCATCCTCATTCAATGAGCAAGCAACGTATGTACCAATCTATCCGAATTCACTAATGTAAGACCCCGAATTTTATGAAATAAAAGTATTCAATTTTTCTTATAATTAATATTTAGTAAATGGTTAAATTGATAAATGTTAAAGTTAAGGGTGATATATGATTTTTTTGAAATACACAAGTGGTTATAAAATATTCATTGTTGTCGGAGAATATTCGCTTGGTCGTGGAATATTCTTACTGTCGGAGAATATTCGTATGACGACGCAGTCTTTTGTGGGCCCCATAACGGAAAGCGATTGGATGAAGAAAACGACAAGAGTAAGTTGTTTATAAATAATGGCGTAGTTGTTACCATTAACACTGTTGAAATACCCGGTGGTTAAAACACAGTAATACGCGTTGTTGCACAGTAGCACACGGTATTGCACCAATTATTGATTTTTACGTAAGAAGGCATTACTCAATAATTATTACAGTAATTACTGTTCAGTATTTTATTTTATTGATTCAATAATTGCTGCGTTGATATTTTATATTACTGTTATTTTAATAATTGTCACTACACAGTATTTTCTATTATCGGAGCAATTAATTCATATTATCTGAATAATATTATTAGATAATATTATTGGTAATGTCTAAAAAGTTCTGTCTAAGGAGAGGTTTGGTCATCTAATTGCGCGCCAGTAAGGAAGAGATCCTTATTGGAAAGCCCCCTCTTTCCTGGGAACGGCCTGGTTGCCAGTACTGTGATTCTGTAATATTATTTGTGAATAATTAATTATTGATTTATATGTTGAGGAAAATATTACTTTTATGTGGATATGGATGGAGAAAAATTTTAATGTGATAATTGTTGAAAATTAATATTTTATTTTTCTGATAAAATAATTCATTTAAATATATTATTTTAATAATATATTAATGGTGATATTTTTACAATGAATATGGGATATATGAATAAATGAGGAGAAAGAGTATTTTTGTTGGATTAAATGTTTAACACATGTTTTGTGTGTTGGTGGATACAATTCTTGACCGAAAATTTATTATAGACTGTAAAATCGTCCGTTTGTGGATTTTGGTCAATTTCTGTTTGGAATTTGAAAAAACTTTTTTCTGCAAAGTTGTAGAGAATTGAATTTCCTATAAAAAGTCACGACATTCGAATTTTTTGATAAAAGGGCTATTTATTATGAATTATTGAAGTTCTAAAGTTCCGAAATAATTGATTTTTAGAAATTTTATTTATTTTTATTAAGAAAAACGTTTTTGTTGCTTTTGGCACATGTGTGGCTGATTTCTTTGGTCAAAATGGTGGGCTAAGGAAAATTATATAAATATATTATTATTATATTCAATTTTCTGCTTTGGTGTTCTAAGCAATTTCCTATAAATAGGGTGCTTAGGTTAGAATTGAAAAACACACCAGAAACTGAAGTTTTCTCTCTATTTCTCTCTCTATATATCGAGTGTATTCTTGTGAGTATTTTGATATCTTGAGTGTTACTATACGGTGCAAGTTCGTTCAGCGTTATTCCAGTCAGGAGTACTGCTCTTTTGAGGTAAGGGATAGTAAGAGATAGTAAGGGATAGTAAGGAATGTTATATTCTTCATAATGATGTTATTCTTTCAATATCATTATACTAAAATATTGGTATGGATTTTATTGTAGAATTTCTACCTTTTTGAGTCGGGATTACTATTTACGTATACGGCACTATTCACGTATACGACACTATTCATGTATATGGCACTATTTTACGTATATGACATTATTTACGTATACGGTACTATATACGATTATAGAGTACTATTCACGAGTACTATTCACGAGTTACTATTCATGAGTTACTATTCATGAGTTACTATTCACGAGTTACTATTCATAGGTTACTATTCACGAGTTACTATTCATGACAAAATTGGTTTCTTTTTCTAACCAAATTATAGTTGATTTATGAGTATTATTCTTGAGATTAAAACTATATGTTGATCATATTATTTTTTTTATTATCATATATAACATTTTTATAACCCTAATGATGATATTTCTCTTTGACTTAAGTGTAAAGATGGGTAGATTTTTGGTACGATCATGACTATGGGTTCTCTTTGGCCAGTAGTGCAAAGTTGAATTGTTGACTGGTATGATCATTACCATTGAATTTATAATTGAATATCTTTAGCTTAAGTGCAAATGTGAAATGATCAACGTGGTTATAATTATTGTTTATATAAATTCTGAAATGATTATATATTTCTTTGAAATATTAATATATTTGGCCTGTAGTGCAAATATGAACTGTTGATGAATTTATTTGGCCGTAGTGCAAATATGAACTGTTGAGGAATATCTTGGCCTGTAGTGCAAAGATGAATTATTGATGAATATCTTTGGCCTGTAGTGCAAAGATGAATTGTTGATGAATATCTTTGGCCCGTAGTGCAAAGATGATATGTTGTTGAATATCTTTGGCCAGTAGTGCAAAGATGAACAGATGTTGGGATGAACATGACCAACTGGTGATACAAATGAATATCTTTGGCCGTAGTGCAAAGATGAAGTTATTAGTATGATTATGAACAAGAAATGTGATTTGGTGTAACCATGATTTTTGATGTTTCAGGTAAAGATAGGTGATGAAAATTATCTTCGTCCTGGATGAAAAGAGGAATTTAGAACTACAGTTATGATTATGAGTTATTCATATGATTGTGGACCAGAATTGTTGATTGATGTTACAGGGATAAAATATTGTTGGTGGATTTTTAACATGGAGAAGATAATAGACTTTATAGTCTATTTGACTCTTCTAATGGATTGCTCGTTCCGCTGCAACTATGGTTGAAATTTTTATCATTTACCATATGTTCTAAATCTCTGATTTATTATTGATGAAGGCTATTGATAATTTAATTATTTTTAGTCATGATATTCTTTACTGAGCTAGTTGTGCTCACCCTTTTGCTTCACAATTCCTTTCAGGTAATAAGAGTGCAGCTGGGTCGAGCGAGGGTAACGGAAAAATAGAACGGTGGTCTCTAGCTGTGGAGGTTCTCCCGAAGCAGTATAGAAAAGTTCATTTAGTAGTTTTATTTAGTGAATCCAATAGGGTAAGGTGTACCCAACGTTGGAAGGGTATTTTGCCACTATCATACAAGATGTCTAACGACATACAACCTCGTGTCATCATAAGACAGGGATGTGCTCATCCACTTGCTGAGTATATATACGAGCACTACCTATATAATCTTGGTATTTATTTGAAGTATAATTCTCAATTAGAGACAGTAGAGATAATGATATGTCAAGAGAAGACTCACCATTGGGAAGAATATGATAGTAATCTTCTCATTTTTCTTTGGGGTCTATTGGGTCAACCAAGGATAATTTTGTGGCCATATGATATCTATCATAACCTAAACGCATGACCTCCCATGTACGAAGGTTTCCTTGAGCACTTCCCAAAGATTCTAATTTCTAAAATAATTTTTGACTATACCTTTATGTAATGTGTCATTGTGACGTGCTATCCAAGGTTGGGACATGAGTCACAGTTGGTATATATTTGTACTCAAACTCATAGAATATGTGTTGTTGTATTTTGCACGACAATTGTTATAATAAAGTTGTAGTTGTTATCTGTACCATGTATTTGGCGACTCAAAATGGGTTAGATGGAATGAACCTATTTTGGGGGCGTTACAACTAATCCCTAATTTAGTAATCCAATGATTGGGAACTATTTTAGTTTTAAGCTTTCAAAGAATTTAGATCTCATTAGAATGATAATCATCATTATTCTAAAAGCATTGCTTAAAACTATAGGTTTATCACATATTATAAAGTAGCTTCATGTAGATAATTAAAAGCCTTTAATAAAGTAATACTTTTTATTAATAAATGAATAAGATTGTCACAAAGTATATGCTTTATCATCAAACATGATTGGCTTATGTGTATACTACTTTCACTCACCACAATAGTCCATGTAGATGCTCTGCATAGTGTTTACCAGCTCAGCCTGGTACTACATCGCATGTCTTGCCTCTGTGCCACAGTTGCGATGTGCCTCCGCTGCCTCTAAGCCTCGGCGCCATGTTTCTAATGCAGCAGGGGTGAGGATGCTATGATGTCAGTCAGTA